>JADDOH010009457.1:0-59324 GCA_016648135.1 Agrypnia vestita
TTGCCAGTTAAAGAAAACATTTTAGAGTAGGTACACTAAAAAGATTGATTTATTGAGTTTTACAGATCACTTTAAAATACATTTAGATATAATTTAATATGTAGAAATATTAAATGCGTTATTTAATACCAAGATGATATTTATTGATTATTGATCAGAAATAAATACCACATTTTATTCAATCAATTCTATTTTTACTCCTGGCAAGTCATATCGAATGAATTCTGACATATCGGCCGTTTGATAATGATTGACGTAAACGGTGTTTAGATATGCACCTAGATTAATCTTAATAACGTGAATATTAATTTTGAGGTTACATATTTACCTAAATTGTGAGGTTAAAAAACACATGCTACCTTATGTTCTGTTTCTGGGTTAAGTTTTTGCGTTTTTTGAAGTCCAAAATCCAAAGTGTTTCTAGGTTAAGCATCTTTTGAAGTTCAAAATGTTTATGTTCATGTTAATTTGTATAGCGCCGTTTTTGCGTGAGAGACGTTTCAAGGGCGCTTTTCAGGTGCGACATCCCGAAATAATGAGTTTTTAGGCTCTTCTTGAAGAGTTCCTGGTTCTCTATAGATCGCAACACAGCATAGAGGCAGCTGATTCCACATAGCTGGGCCCGCAAAGCTGAAAGCGCGTTCCACAAAATTGGTGGCTCCAGGTCTCCCTGGTACTACCAGCCTGCAGAGTGCCTCTGATTTAGCTGACCGCAGTGTGAGCCGTCTTCCAGTGTGATATTCTTTGTCGATCAAATATTGTGGTTCATTTCTTTTAAGACGTTTGTACACCATCAGAGAGAGTTTGAAAATTATTCGCTCCGGCAGGCAAAGCTAATGTAGCTGCTTCAGCATTGAGGATATCCGCTTGAACTTTGATGCCTTAAATATAAGCCTCACCTCAGCATTCATCACTGACTGAAGTCTGTCGAGCTGAGTTCTAGGCTAGTTTTCATATATTGAGTTACAAGAGTACAGTAACGATTTAAGTGATTTGTAGAACTCTTTATTCTTAAGAAAGAAAATCGAATTAGTATGTGTAAGCCGTGCCGTGTGTTGGTGTTTACCTATATCCATAAATACCAACACAGTGAAACAACGTGAGTCGTACGCACACCTAGCACATACTAATTCGATTGTTTTTCTTTCTTAAAATTGAGCAACCCACATTGATGTTTTTCTTATATGGAAAAAATTCTGCCAGTCAGATACTTTTTAGTGCAACGTAGGTAATGACATTAACGCACACTATGTGTTGAATGTATGACTATTGGCTGTATTCCAGCAATTTATTATATAAATTTTATATATTTCAAATTTACTCCTACCTTCTTTCACATAACAAAAAATTTAAGAATTAAAAAAAAAACATCGTTTCTTATATTTCAGTCTTTCAAACACTTATAACGAATTACATTTAAGTGATTTGTAGACCTCTTTCTTCTTAAGAAAGACAATCGAATTAGTATGTGTAAGCCGTGCCGTGTGTTGGTGTTTACCTGTATACCAACACAGTGAAACAACGTGAGTCGTACGCACAGTTTGCACATACTTATTCGATTGTTTTTCTTTCTTAAAATTGAGCAATCCGCATTGATGTTTTTATTATGTGGAAAAAAGTTTGTCAGTCATACGCTTTTTAGTTCAACGTAGGTAATGACATTAACGCACACTATGGTATTTGACTGGGGGATGAGTGTTGTTATTATCAGATGCAGCTGGTAGTTTCAAATTACGTATGATATTATCATCATGATCGTAAGATTTTATCATCATCATCAACGACATTGATATCATTGAACATGATGATAATGATCAGAATCTTTTACTGTTGTACCGCATAGACATTCTGAATTGAATGTGATGTGAATCTAGAAGTCAAAAGAAAATTTAATTTAATTTTCAAACAGATTAATAAGTGGAAATTATTATTCTTCATAGAAATGTATCCGTTGGTAACTGCTTATGTAATGGTACAAGAATGGTTGTAAGAAACATTAGTAATTATATATTGAAAACTGAAATTACATATTACAGGTGAAAAGCAGGGAACATGACATTTTATAAGCAGTTAAGCAATTGGTTATCGCCGATTGCTTGCTGCTAGGCCCTGGGGTTGGACATCAAATTGTTGATAATTGATTCAAATTGTTGATAATCGTAATCAAGGGATTGTGGAAACTAGTTTTTTACAGAAAATATTGTATTCATTGAGAATATAAATTGCTTTTTAATTTTACCCTATAATTTCATTTCTTTAGTTTATGTATATGCTTTTGATAACATTTTGACGATAATTATCTGTAATAACTCTAGGTGAACATACATATATAGCGTGTATCAGTTTCCTAATAGACAGTAAAATCCCGTTAATTCGAACCCCGATAATTTGAAATTCCCTATAATTCGTCATTTTCAAATAAAAAAGTCCCAAATGTTAATTTTTAAATAGATTAACCCCGTTTATTCGAAAATATGCGGCAATTCATAATTAAATTTTTTAGTTGAAATTAGACGAAATTGAAAAAAGACTTTTTTCGCAGGTGAAAATAGCAAAAATGTCATTATCGGGTAGGTTGGTACTTAAGTAATAAAAATGTCATGATCCTTGTATTAGCATAATAAATATTGCGTTTTCGAAATTCCTATGCTTGAGAAAGCAACGTACTTATTTTATTTGAAGTGCGGTTAACGTTTGCTGGAAACTTTCAAGACTATTCAACGTTCAGACTTTTCTAATGATTCCAATTTGAAAAAAACAATAAAATTTCTAAAAATCCGAAATTATACTATAATTATTATTTTTTTTAAACAAAAATTTGATAGATCTTCTTGATTGTCACCACGAGTCTGCTTGCCAAGTTTCAGCTCGATTGGATCACGGGAAAAGGGTCAAAAATCGATCCAAAGTTTTTATTGACGGCAAGCAAGCAGACGCCACAAGTTAATATAAAGGGAGTAAAAATGATTCATTTGGAATATCTTTTGTTTAAAAAAGGAAACCACCTATGCAGGTATTGTAATCTATTCATTCAGACCTTTCTGTAAAAATTCAATAGAAAATAAAAAAAATATATCTTTTAGTGCAATAAAAGGGCGGAGATTTATTGAGAAACTTGTTTTTTAGTCATATTTTGGTTAACTTGTGAATGAATTACATTAATATTTTAGCTTACCTACACAACCGACGAAATGAATTTAATCCAAGTAAATCTATTGGAAACAAAACCATTAGGAATAATATACTTGTTTTATTTTTATTATTAAAAACTCGACACTGGTTTCTCACATCGAAAGTTTAGGATCTATTTTTATGATGAGTTTATAATACATCTGTTACATAAACAATGTTTTAATATTAATAATGTTTTTCATTTTTTTATTTGATAAATATGTTATTTTCTCAAGCTTGGGCAATTAAGTAATATGTTTCCCTATATGCCAGAATAACACATCACAAAAGTATCTAGGTTTGAGAAAATCACATAAATTGTGAGATCGTTTCGGGAATCGAACCCGGGACTCCTAGTTTGAAAAGCAGGTGTCATGCCCGCTGGACTGCGGGCGCCACCGTCATACTACTGTTATTGCGTTGCCAAAAAAAATGTTGGGAGTAGCACCTTACTCAGAATAATTTATTATTTCATATTCATAAATTAAATAAGTTAGACCAACCCGTAACACAGAATATAGTCATCGGTAATACAATAGCAAGCAATGTTACAACTGCATGCTTTTCTCGAATAATTGTGTTCAAAACAATATGCGCAGAAATATGGAAAGTTATTTAGGAATGGAAAATATGTACGCTTTGATACTTTTTGTGCCAATATTAGAGAATATGTTGTAAAGGAATTTTGTTTGAGACCATACATAAAAAACTTATAAACCTATATTTTGAATAAGATGAGATCGTAGAAATTGATGTTTTATATAACAAGAGCAGTTAACAGAAAATATATTTATTTCTTTGAATGAATGAATGAATACCTTCACATTTGATTCAATTTCAAATTCAAAGCAAAAAGACCTTTTAGTTGGGGGAGATCTATTGATATTTCTAAACAAATTAAATTCATTATCGCGCAATTGACCTGATATTGCTGTGTTTTATTTGATAGATTTATTTCTACAGCTCTAGTTTATAACGGTATTTTACGAATATATTACGAAAGATTTTTTTCGCCTTTCCATAAGAATTAAATCACAGTTTGAAAACAAAATTACCGATACTTTTAAAAATTCGCTGAAACATCACCATACATGTTCGAATATTCTCATATTAAAATGCCGCTGCCACAAAACAAACAGTCCCCACACAATTTACGAAAAACAATCATAAGCCTGCGGTCGGGGCACAATGTCGAGTCAAACATTTCTCTGGAGGAATAAGCGACTTCCTTCGACTTAATAAAAGCTACAATGGTACAAATTCCTCCAATTCAGCTAGTTTAATGGTCTTGTATTATTGGAAAAAGTGTCTAAGAAATATAACCGAATGAAAGGGATTCGCCAAAACTTCAGCACCTACTGCTGACATATATCAATTCCGCGCAATGTACCAGTGCGAATGTCCATAAATTATTTATGAATGGTTTCATAAATTTATGACGAATAAAAGAAAACCGCCGAGAAAAGGTGGAAACGTACAGGAAATGAGTTTAGCATTTTGTGTTGAGAAATTCGATACCAACGCTGTAAATATTTTATTGCAGGCTACAGTTTTAATGCCTCGATACATCTCACAGAAAAATGTTTCAAATATTTTAGGAAATATAAATAGATTGCTGAAATTTACTACACAATACTGAAGATAGCATACTGAAGTTAACATGTATTCTCCCAGATGCTCCGTAAAACATTAAACTGTAATGCCGGCGGAACATGAACCACATGACTTTCACGATGGATTATCAAGAGAGAGAAGAGATTTGTCAAGTTTATTGAATAACTAAGGGTTGCACTAGGAGCAGCGAGCTATTTATGAGGCAAAATATAATTGTATTTTTATTTTAAATACATCTAAAAATACGAGATTTGTCAGTTCGTAAGTACGTATGGATATCAAAAAGACCAATGGTTGCGCTACAAGTTCTCGGCCTTTCACGACAATAAATACTATATTGACTACTTCTTCATACTAAAAAAACCTATTTAACATTAAATCAGCAGCAATTGGGCGAGCGAGTATTAAATTTGTTAATAACAATAGTTATTTTAAGTCAATAGCGATACAGTATAAATATAATGTCGAGGATACAATTATAATACACATTAAAACTTTTATTTTCAAATATATAAATGAAATAGCAAAATAAGTGGTTTGCCTGAAATTACAACATTATAAGCCATATTTCAAGCATAATCAGTATTAGTAATAGAATATTTATGTTTCTGAATTATCTCAAAGAAAATCCTGCTATGAATGAACATATTTTTCTTTTAATTAACTATGAATAAAACACAACGTTGTTTATTTCACACAATGACACTTTAAAAAAATTAAGACTTTTTCGATACTTACTGTATCATCTTCAGTAATATACTAACTCTTAAGACTAGAATAAATTTTATGCGTGGGGCGGTCGAGAGCGAAAGAGAGGTAGGCGAAAAGTGAAAGTGGTTGTTGGGCGGGGCTAGTATAGATGTTTGTATGTTGAGTGCTTTATCATTATTTAGATTAATATCAATATTTTCTAAAATGTCTAATTTTCTTCCTTTTTTGCATACATGTAACACCTCTACATTATCATAGGCGAAGTGATGTACTTCTGATCTCACATGGTCTACCATCTCAGAATTAATGTTGAAATTTTGATCCCGTTAAGATATTCATTTATTCGTGTTTTGTATTTTCCTTCCTTAATTTTTTTAATAAGAGTATCATGTGTGAAGTAAACAACGTTGTGTTTCATAGTTAATTACAATAAACTTCCACAAAGATAATGACGAAAATATCAAAATATTATATTTTTTCTGTATCGAATTATTTTGATAGAAGAAATTTACTTTCGCTTCATATATTCAACATATTTAAACACAACTAATTTGCGTATAATATCAACGCTTGCTTTATAAAAGTATAAGAAATTAATAATTTGATAATTGGAATTATGTTTTCAATTAATAACAATTAGTACCTATTATGTAGGAATGAATCCACCCGTTTGGAATCAAATTACTTTATTTGATATACGATTATTTGTTAGGTAAAAATATTAAATATTTTGTTATTTTTACGTGAACAATATTGTCATGTTTTATTAGCGATATGCCTTCCGTCGACTAACGAATAGTACTCTACATAATTGTTAAAGATATATCTTGCCATTTATTTAAATTTTCATCATATAATCAGAGTTTAAAAAAAAAAAATTATTAGTAATACTTAATATATCTTGTTCTCATGTACGAGAAAAATTCTTGGCATTGTGTGACATAAGGTAAGGCAAGGGTTAGAGGTCCCATCACAAGAGGAATGCAATAAGGTAGTCCTGCTAACATTCAGCAACCTCAACTATTCCTAAGATAGCGAAACGGTTTTCAACTGTTTGTTTTGAAAATCATTGAAATCAATTTTTGTCGAAACTTTTTTTACAGTGTATTAAATGTTGCCGAAAATAGCCCAGGCAATGAAGGTTTTTTGTCGGAAGAAATTAGAGACAGGCTCAAAATTTGCCAGTTGTTAGAACCTAATTAAAGAAGTATTTCCTCGAAAATCCCCGCCCCTCCCCCTTGTGCTCTCTCCACCCCCCCCCCTTAAACATCAATTTTTCAAGACTTTTTATTATCGCTAATATCTCCCTCATTATTTAAGCTGAATTATTATTTTTTTATCATTTATTTCTTAACTAATCTTTAAAAAAGATTTTACAACATTTTTTTGTAAACATAATACTTTCGTGAGAATTCACTAAAATACTTAAAATTTTCATTAACATAAATTTCAAGCTTTTTAGATATGGCCCATATTCTGTTATTATTTAAGAAAAATTCATATTTATCTTACCTTTTTATTCCTTAACATCTATTCTTTAAAAAAGATTACTTAAAATTTTCGGTAAACATAATATTTTCATGAGAATTCACTCAAATACTTAAAATTGTCATTAACAAAAAATTTCAAGCTTTTTAGTTATGAGTTTGTTATTATTTAAGCAAAAAATTCATATTTTTTATCTTTGTTTCCTTAACATCATTATTTATAATTATTTTCATGAGAATTCATCATTTAAAATAGTTTTAAAAAAAATTTAGTTAAAAAATTTTCATTAACAAAAATTTAATTTATGGGCTCTGTAGGATATAATGGAAGAAAGTGGACTTGGAAAGTTTGTGGGCTATAGTGTAAGGTCAGAATACTCTTATAGGCACTTACTTTATGCGAAATCAGCCCATTTATATGTTCAAAAAACGATGGCAATCAACTCTAAACTGAAAGAAAGAGAGCTAGAGCTGTTTACAACAAAATGATTATTTACAGTGAGACGTAGTGGCAAATTTTGATCAATATGAGAATTGAGCAATGCCTTATGCGCCCAATGAAATCTATCGGACGTTTGACGCATGGTAGAGGCATCACAGAAAGTATACTTTCTAAATGGATACATGGAACCCCCTATTTTGTAAAGGTAAATGAAGCCTTAGAAGACTTTTTGGGAAGTTCCATAACATTCAATGAGCAGCATATAGAAGTTAGGGATTCAAGGAAGAAGCGAGACCAGTTAGATGTACAAAAGTTTACATTTACAAAGGAATCGGGAGAACTTCTATCTTTGTCATCTTGTTATGTACCATAAAATGCGCGGAAAAAAACTTCTTTGAGTTGCAGTTACACAGAAAAAACAAAGTGAAAACTCAGGCCATGCCAAGGATGGTAAAGGTTCGATCAAAATAAGTAATAGTCAACCTTCAACAGCTTTTCAACAGAATTTTATGCATTTGCTTTAGTCCTATAAAACTAAAAGCTATCAAACGAGTTAGCTGTTCGGTCGCCATCTATATTTGATGTGTCACTCCGTAAACGAATAAAATCCTCATTGATGAAGATATTTGAAAATGGTTTACAAAATTATGTTGATTTTCATGATGCGGAATTTTTACTAGACGGGAATTTTTAATTCATTATGTGAGCTGGCCAAACTATTCAACTTACAGAGGAGTTGTAAATAACTATTGTGACTATGTTATTTCAAATTATGAATACAATGCTACTTTTGACGGATATCCAGAACATTCAACAACTAAAAACGAAGAGAAAAGTAGAAGAGCCTTAAAGAAAAGTTCATGTGACATCCATTTTGAATAAAATACAAAATGTACTACACTTAAGGAAAACTTTTTAGGAAACAAAAAATATTGTTAAAAGCAGTAGCTTCAGAAATGGATAAAAAGAAAATATCAACCTTGACCGCTGAAGATGATGCTGATGCAGATATAGTGAATGTTGCTATAGAAAAGCTTAAGGATTACACGAAGGTTGTTGTTGTAGGATCTGATACAAATTTATTGACTCTATTAGTGGCCATGGCTCCAGAGAAAAAATAAATTTATTTTTGTAAGCAAAAAGGTAGCAAGGATCCAACTAAACTATTTTACATTTTGATTTTTTGATCGAGCAGCACAGTAAAATTAGAAGAAGTCTCTTGTTTGTACATGTAATGACCGGATGTGATACTACATAACGCTTTTATGGTTTAGGAAAGATAAAAGCTGTTGAAGTGGTGAAATCTTCAGTTGAAGCTCAGCGACAAGCTTCAATATTTTTGCAAGAAAATATATCAAAAGAACTATTGCTAGTTAGTGGAGAAAGTTTGACCCTCGGACTATATGGAATCAATAGACAAACAAACTAAAATGAAGCTCCTTACTTCAAATTTATGAATCTGACAAAAAATTAAATTTACGATCAAATTTCGATCTAGCAAAATTACCCCCACAACCGAGGCATGTCAACAACACATTGGTACAGTTGCCGGCAAACATCTTGAAATTTTTTGGCGTAGTGGGGGAATGCATAGAAAACAAAATTTGGGTCTCGTTGGTGGAATGGTACATGCACAAACTTCCCCCCACTAGCCGTAAAATTTCAAGATGTTTGCCGGCTACTGTACTAAGAGTTTACTTGCAAGTCCAAAAATGGTTAGGCAATAGTTTGATAGCTAGGGAATGGGGATGGAAGTGGGAGTCTGTATATGAAAATGGAGCAGAGAAAAAAGTTCTTCAACCAGTGACTTCTTTGAAAACTTTAACGCCAAATGATCTTTTGCATTTAGTGTCATGTTCCTATAAATCGGCTCGTGGGAATTATTGCAGATGTAGAAAGTCAGGATACTTTGTTCAGATATCGTCACCCCAGTTCTATCTTCGTCGGTACAGAATTCTATCTTGTCGTATGTATCTTATGTTCATACAAATTAAAAAAAAAAGTTAGTTCTATCTTGTCGTAACATTCAATTTGGGCTTCCACTTGTCGTATCTGGACCGGTATCTCTTCTTATTCAATTAAAAATTTAAAAATAAAACCTACGAATTAGTAAAATTAAAGATATTTCAATTAATTAAAACGAAAAGACTTTTAAAATTACAGTGCTGGTGGTGATGGGCTATCCTTTATTCCATAAACTCAAATAAAGCAATTGAGGTACGAACTAAATGATATACTTAACATTAAGTAAAATTAACGTAACATTAACGTTAAATTTCATATATTGGTCATAAAATGAGAGGCGAAAAATACTCCATCCTTCAGCTTGTCATGAAGGGGAAGATTGAGGGTCACGGAGGGAGGCGGCATTCCTGGCTTCGAAACATCCGAGAGTGGACCGGGATAAGAAGCGTGGAAGAGCTGTTCCGCACTGCCCTGGACAGGGAAACTTTCTTCCAGATGATCGCCGACGTCGGGGGGACCCGACAGGGCATATGAAGAAGATGAAGCATATATAAGACAAACATGGATTTGACATCATTCGTAGATAATAAATTACAAAAAACACATCTGAGACGTGAAAATCCTTTTAAAATTTCCCATTTTAAGATGTGCGACCCTTGAGGTGAGTAGGTACTCACGAAAACGGCGATATACAAATGATCCTAATATTATTATTATAATTAAGTCTTGAACTGAGGAAAAAATAGTATTTCTTTATTGTTTTCTTATTACGACAGCAAAAAGGTTCTCTGGTCTTGTAAATCATAATTTATTACAGTATTTCTGTTGTTTAAATTAATATTTTTTGGTAGAGTTTCATAAAAATGATTTCATTATCGCTTAGATTAAGTTAAAGAATACTTTAATCAGATCATTTTAATTCTTATATATTTTTTTAAATGAAAACAATTTTTCCTATTATTTTGAATCGAAAAATTAATAAAAAAAAAATTAAATTACATCTTTTTTCCTTTAAATACCAACAGATATTTCAGTTCCATTTTGTCGTATCGTCAGTTTTCGTCGCAATGTCGCCGATGTTTGTCGTATCGTCAATTTTTATCAAACTTTAATATAAAGATTATAAAAAACGGTACCAGGTAAATACAATTTTTTTCTTGCAAATGACGTAATAAAAATTAGAATATTATCATAAACTCGGAAAAGAATAATATTGTATCCTGTAGTTGTAAAATCGAGTTCAAACTTTGAATACGTTTTTCTCAAAACTGTTGTTTTGACCTTACGACAAGATAGAACTGGGGTGACGATATGTGCGAGCACTGCAGTGAATATTCATGTCACAATGCACCAATGGACGACGATCATGGCAAAATTAATGATGATTAAGTGTGTAGGTATATGTATAATATATTTCGAATAAATTCATATCAAAAGCGAAAATTTGAACTATTTCAGTGAATTCTCATAAAACTTTTATGTTTATAAAAAAAAGTTAAATAAACTTTTTTAAAGATTAGTTGTTAAGGAATAAAACGGTAAAAAAATATTAATTTAGCTTAAATAATGAGGGAGATATGATCGATAATAAAAAATCTTGAAAAATGGATGTTTAAGGGGGGTTGGGGGATGGAGCACAAGGGGGAGGGGTGGGGATAGTTGAGGAAATACTCCTCTAAGTAGGTTCTAACAACTGGCAACATTTTAGCTTGTCTCTAATTTCATCTGACAAAAAACCTTCATTGCCTGGGCTAAAGGGATAACGAAAATATGAGCGGTAACTCAAAAACGAGAAATTTTTTTAATGAAAATTTTAACTAATGAATGATGAATTCTCATAAAAATATAATGTTTACAGAAAAATGTTAAATAAGCTTTTTTAAAGAATAGATGTTTAGGAATAAAATGGTAAAAAAAATATTAAAAAAAAAATAATGACGGAGATATGAGCAAAAACTCAAAAACTTTTTATTTTATGTTTAAGGTACGGTGGGGGAGGGAGCACAAGGGGGAGGGGCGGGAACTTTTGAGGAAATACTCCTCTAATTAGGTTCTAACAACTGGCAAAAACTCAGCTTGTCTCTAATTTGTTCCGACATGTGCTCATTTTTGGCCTTCATTGCATGGGCTAAAAGTTGCGTACGTTTCAATATCTACGTAAATTGTAGCAGTTTAATCTAAAAATTGTTTATTATGTTTTATAGGTATTCGATAAGCTGTTTATTCACAATTTAAAGAGTTTGATTTTATCCGTAATCACTCTACGAGAAAATTATAAAGTTGACTTAAAATATCTTACTTTCGTTAATTAAGATAAATTAAAGTCTCTCGGAGACTATAATTTATGATGATCTTTAGACAAAATTCAGTAATTGTGTTCTTAGAATATACGTGTAATAATATTGTTAAAATATCGAGTTAAGGTTATTATAACAATAAAAAAAGACTTAATAATCATGCTGTGGTATAGTATAATTAAAATAAAATATTCTTCATGTTGAAAAGAATTTTTCAAGAAACCGTAAATTCGAATTTACGTAAATAGTAAATTTATGTAGTGGTTATGTAATATTCATTAAACGTGAATACAAATATTCACGTTTATCAATAAAGTTATAAATGATTGTCCTTATTACTTATAAATAAATTTTCAATAAAGAAGCGTTCATAAATATAAAATGAAAATTTGATATATCTCTTTTTTTTTTTTTTTTTTTTAAATAAAGATGCGAACACGGAATACGTGTCACATCAATATTCTTACTATTTTCAAACTAAGCTAAACGCTTGTGCTATGAAAATAGGACTAACTTGCTAGTCTGGGCTGAGATTCGAACCCGCGACCTTTGGATCACGAGGCGAGTGTCCTAACCATAAGACCAACAAGCTACTCCATTGCATAACAAATTGCTCTATTTACTATGCAAGTTATAACCTGGAGTGAGTACCTATATGGAGGCGATCCTCTGCTTGATGCTTTAAATGCTATCATTAAATACATCGACATGATCGCTCAGTTCATTAGGAGTTGCACATTACGCGTTACGGTGTGCTTATTCATTACATTCGTTCTGCATTTTGGGACATGAAATAGCATGTGACCTCGATTTCGCAAATAATTATTTGGTATAAACAGGGCATAATTCTCTAGCAAGTTCGGAACATCAATTATATTTCTTAAAATTTTAACCCCCAACATGACTAGGCCCTCCTGTCTGTTGAACTCAAGGCTGCGGTAGTTGAATTCCCTCATGGTTCATGAATGTAGAATATTCTCATGTTCTGCGCATGTATAAGTAGCGCAAGAATTTCAACTGAATCTGCTCAATCATGTCCATGTATTTCTTTTTGGGTGGGCTCCAAATTGCCATTCCAATTTTGAAAGAATAATGAAATTGTACATTTGCTCGATGCACTTCTTATTCGAAAATTAATGAGATAATCATCATCATAATCATCAGATATTTTTTATGAAACGTTAGACGAAAGGCTCTTTTTTTCCAAATCCCAAGATGGATGGAGAACGGGTTCTTCCATTTCTTTCTCATATTTTTCTCTCTATTGTTGATTTGGTTGATTCTGATTGATTCAATTCCAAGTGCTTGAATTACTGGGAGCCAATTATAATATTTTCTCCTCCTTGCTTTCTCAGTCTAAGATTCACAGTCCTTTTCTGTTTAAAAAATTATTATAATTATTCCATTTTATGAACACTAAATTATTTAAATAACATATTAATGTCGATAAATATTTATATCATTATATATTTGCATTAAATACGTATAAAGATTATGTAATCCTTACATATGAACACACGCCATCATTTTATAGAATGTTACATGTCTCATTACATCTGAGAATCGAATTTTTAAAATTGACTCCAAACATTTATTGTGTACTAATAAGCGTTGTAATTCGCGCAACCTAAAATGCTTTGCCACCCCGTGTAGTCTCTTCTCTGCGGGTACTCCAAGTCTCGTGTGCGGGTACCTCACAAGCGGCAGAAGAAAAGACATTTAGAGAGGCAGAACGGTGAAAGACTAAAGGGTAGTTTAAAAACCTGTAGAAAATATATTTGCAGAAAGTAGAAATATGGTAGAAAGAGGGACCAAAGGGAAAAGAATTTCCCGCGAAAAATCCATCCTGCCACGTGAGAGAAGAGGCCGGAGCCGGTGCGGCATTAGTACACTCTTCACACTAATGCTCGCATCTTTATTGTCTCGTGCTCCTTTCATATTGTGTTTTCCTGTCATGTCATCCTTAACGAGAATGGGACAGAGGCGTTCTTTTTTCTGAAGAACGCCCCCAATTATGGCCCAAGGAAGAGATGTCGCCCCGAGTCATAATAACAATGCCTATTTTGGCAAAATGTTTTTATTTTGCTTTAAGATTTGGTGGCCAACGAGCGTACTTTCAACTGGGTCAAATATTTTTTACAAAGGAATAATATTATATATCGGAACAAAAATATTGTTTTCAAATGCAACTAAAAATCATGATAATTTAAAGTTTTTTTTTATTTAAACTCTGCAAATACTACACTAACAATATTTTAGTTGATTATCAGAACAAAAGTTTCCAGAGAAGGCGTCTCTCTCATCAACAGGTAAAATGAATAAGTAACTTAAATACAGAATTTTGTCAATCTATTCGGGTAGGGCAGAGGGCCGCGTAGTGGGGAGGTTTTTGGTCTTTAACGGAAACAAGCAAGTGATTCGGAATGCGATATTATTCATAAGTGTTTTTTTCAGAATTTATATTCTTCGGGTTTTCAAATTGTTTATTATTTTGAGGTTCCCAATGAAATATTTAGTTTTAATTTTTGGCTATCGAAGGAATGTTTGATAATTATGTAGTTAGCGAATTCGGAGAAATTATTATTTTTTAGGCAACGGCGATGTTCTTTACTAGTCATTCAGTGATATTAAAAATCATGTAACTTAAAATAATTATTTGATAATGTACTATTTGATAATGTGTGGGACGTATGTCGCGAGGTATGAAAGAGACAGGGCAAGAAAGAGAGAGCAAATGCTTTATAAGATCGCGCGCATGTCGTCTCTAGCCTTTTTATACTATTATATCGAGACAGACCGCTGTTGTTCATTGTAACCTCTGTATAACGTATTGTTGCCACCAATAAACCAAGAGTAACTGACAACATCTTTTGTTGAAAGAATCCCGAAATCAAGACACGATAATAAGAACATCACAGATAATTTAAAATTTTCTTCAAATATTCCCAAACCCGACCAAATACACGCGCCTTAATAACAAATAGAAAACTCCGCACATATGAGATATTTCTGAAAAGCCCTTGAATGTATACATTTAACATGCGAGTAAGATAAAATGTGTGTGTAGTCAAATAGCTCGGAAAAATAAAATACTTATGTTTAATTTAAAGAAGCGCGACGCAGGAAACAAATTATTTATCGGAGATTATTTCATTTTTCAGAAACAGAAAACATACTTTTGAGATCAAAAATAAAATAAGGCGTATGTATCCAATAGATCGACGAATATAATTGTGTATACGTTTATAAATTTCCAAACGATGAAAAACACCCGGCAAACACGCTCAATGATAATGAAGTGGTAATGGTGCCACAATAGACGAATGAAACTGTAACATTTCATGTTTATTTGTAACTTGTAATTCCCACTCAATACCAATAATAATAATTTCGTTGTCTGTCTGTCAGTCCATAACCTTCCGTAACGTCCGTAACTTCTTTTATAAAAACTTTTTTTCCTTTTCGTTATTTGTCCCTGCGCCTCGGAGTTGGAGAAGAGGTTTAGTGTGGACGCTTCCCCGTCCTGCTCGCACTCGCGCTCGAGCATCAGCGGGACGGTGAGCACGGCAATAAATGCATTGAAAAAATCCCGAACACGAGTGGCGAAGTGTGGGGCCGATATGGATCGTGTTAACTATATTTCTCATAGAACCCTGGTCCTGGATTTTTGGTGGGTCCCTCATCTCTGATTGTATTGCTACATATGTCTGCGTATTTCGTAAGAAAATTGGGAGATAATAAGATACGTACTTGGAAGTGAGTAGAATGTTTTGGGTATCATATTGTATGTGTAAATATAAATTTTTAATAAGTAACGTAATTTATAATTATCAACATAAAATATTTACACGCATCTTGACAAAATTTGTTAATAGGCGGGCAAAATTTTTAATAGTTTTGGTTATCTCAATTTCTAATAGTGCCTATGAAAATGCCTGATTTTTATCTATATACGGCGATTATAATGTAGTAAAAATGTTAAGGTGATGATATATTTGTATTGGTTTAAAAGTTATATAAGAATGTTATACAGATATCATGCTTTTAAGTAGGTACTTTTCCTTTCTTTGTCAAAGATTTTAGCCAAGGCACGACTACTGATCGTACACACTTACCCAACCTAATGAAAAAATTCATTACAAAATAGTGTGAATCACTTTTTTAATATAAAGACTCAACAGAATTGCGACTATATAAACATCAGTGACAGCAATATGTGAGTATAAGAATGTAAAGTTATGGTGGTGTATAGAAAGAATTTCAAATAAAGCTGAAGAAATGGTGCGAAGAAAAGAGACATTTCGATGGATGAATGGAAGAAATTGCATGGGGGGACGAATTTGTATGGAATATGATACCCCACCGTTGCAATGTGGTGGTAGCTGTGGTGACCGGGGTCAGGTGGAGAAGCGAAACGTCCCCCCGTGTGCCGGCTGTGTGTTGAGAGACGAACGTATGACGCGTCTGCGTCCAATGTGTCACGCAAGGCACGCTCGAAGTCGCTAGGTGCTTTGGCCCGTTTTCGTCCATGTATGCTTGATGTGTCGCCACCCGTAGTTATATCAGTTTCTTAAAATAGCCCATATTGTTAGAGCACTATCTAGTGGATGGATAAATATTCATGAGCATTTTTACTTCCTTTCTTTTAACCACTGGCGTCTGCTTGCTTGCCGTCGAAAAAAATTTGGATCGATTTTTAACCCTTTTCCCGTGATCCAATCGAGCTGAAACTTTGCAAGTAGACTCGTGGTGACGATCAAGAAGATCTATCAAATTTTCGTCAAAAAAAATTAATAATTATAGTATAATTTCGGATTTTTAGAAAAAATTTTCAAATTGGAATCATTACAACAGTTTGATTATTAGCAACGGCGGCCCGATAACCTCTGGGAATATTTTCTAAATTTGAATTACTCCATCGTTATACATAAAAGGTACTTCACTACGAATTTCGAAAATCTAAATTGACTGACAAATGTTTTTTGAATTTAATCTTCAAAGCATCTAGTGTCTTATCAAAGCTCAAAACATCTGACATTTTAGAAATGTATTAAATTACTGTAAGTTAAGTGTTATGTTAAATCTGATTCTGACTAAATCATTTGACGCTGGAAATTCATAAGGTACGATATTGATGATAGTTAAATCTATATATTAAATTTCTGTAAGTTTAGTGTTATGTTACATGTTTTAATTCGTCTTTAATTGTTGTTATATTTTACAAAGAAGGGGAGTATAATAAAAACTTGTTTTTTATGGGTTACTTTTTTATTCCCTTTATATTAACTCGTGGCGTCTGCTTGTCCGCTTTTCTGCTTGTCTGCCGAAAGAACTTTGGATCGATTTTTGACCCTT
Source organism: Agrypnia vestita (assembly GCA_016648135.1). Lineage (NCBI taxonomy): Eukaryota > Metazoa > Arthropoda > Insecta > Trichoptera > Phryganeidae > Agrypnia > Agrypnia vestita. Next base: position 17,043 of record JADDOH010009457.1, read on the forward strand.
TTCCCGTGGTCCAATCGAGCTAAAACTTTGCAAGAAGACTCGTGGCGACGATCAAGAAGATTTATCAAATTTTCGTTTATAATTTTTTAATTATAGTATAATTTTGGATTTTTCGAAATTTTAACGGTTTTTTCAAATTGGAAACTATACAAATGAGAAAGGAGTCCGACGCGTCGAGAGGACACGAAACCTGTTTCAACTAGTCTGAATGGAGCCATGGGTCCGATCAGAAGGTTTCGCCGACGCCGTGGAATTAAGGATAATAATATACATGGAAAAGATTTTCCAAATGAACTCAAAGCAAGAGGACTATGTTGATAGAATATCAAATTGGAAAATGAGAAAAGGAGTATAAAAAAAACTTGTGTTTTATGGATTAGTTTTTTTATGTATATGATTAATATGCCAAATAATGTATTAATATGTCAAAACCAATAAAAGCTTGAAAGGAAAAAAATGGCTTGTTCTTTGCTTTGAGTTTGAGAGTTAGTGTGACTAACAAAGGGAAGTATTTATTTAACTTCATATTCGAGTAATGGATAAAACTATCAATTATTTTGTGACTAAAAATAACCAAGGAGAATTAAAATATTTCTCTTCAGATCCGAAAGAAGATTATTGTGAACAATGATAATAATCGTCTCCAATGTAGCTGCTCAGAACGTTACAATACTAATCCATATAATATTACAAAGACTTTTTTTGAAAGCAGTTTGATCATTAGTTTCCAAAATATCTTCTTCGATGCATTTTTGGCATTCACATAAAAGTTAAGTAAATAATTTATTACAAGTTTTGGTTCCGATGATATTCCTTTAGTCATTACTAGTGTTATTGTTGTGCAGCGACGCAACGACACATTAAATTTCTTCAAATATACATAATTATGTAGGTATGCAAGTAAAACAAGCAAAAGATGTTTGTTGCTAAAATGGAGTTGCTTGTTATTTCTGAGATGGACAGGGAATATAACCATGGAAGACAAGATAGACATGTGTATATAATAACATGTTATCCCAGGAAAGGTAAGCAAAACTCCTTAAAATTAACGGAAGAGATGATTACCATATTTTGAAAAGTACCAGGACATGTTGAAGTTGGTCGAAGGAATTCATATTTTTCTATATCATATTATTTTATGCTGTCTAAGGGCCTGTTGTTTGATCAGAAGTAGGAGTAATAATTAAGAAAAAAACGTAGATTTTTGCATTCTCCACCAAACTAAACACCCGTTTTCGTAAAAAAATCTATGCTTTTTGCTTAACTCTTACTCTAACTTCTGATCAAACAACAGGCCTTAAGTCATTTTGAAAAAACCATGATAGAGCTTAGATCAACTAGCAAACAAAAATTTAAAAAATCTGACAACAGTTGATTATAAATTATTACAGAATTATTATTGTATTTCTTATTGAAGGCACCTGTAGGATCAGCAATGAACCACCAGTGTGGGATGCGAACGCAGCTTGCGCCCGTGTCCGGCCATCGGCCTTGTGCCAAGCTCTTTACTTCTTCCCCACCACTGTACTCAATAAAACCATTCCCTCCGAGCTCTGCTTTCCACCGAGTCAACTTTCCCTGAGTAGCATTAGTAATCACTGTAAACTTAAAACAATAATCTCTGTGCTTTCATTTAAGTAAAGTGTATAAATTTTATCACCATTGTCACGAATATATACCGTACAAATAGATGCGGATTACTATTAACACATCAGCTCTTTCTCATCCCATACAATACATACATACTTACACACTAATCTCACATAGTATCTAAGATACCAGACAAGAGTGTCTTTAATTTTTAATGATTTTTTTTTTATAAAATATCACTAATGAAGAAAATATATGCAGGATATAATATATTCACATTTATTTAAGATTATATTTCATTTGAGTGCTGATGTATATCGAGGGGGAGTTGAGATATTCATATTTTTATGTAAATGTATTTCAGAAGTTAAGTGAGAAAATTGTTAAAATATTAATGTGCTTCATATTTGAAATTAATTCCAAAAATGATGAGTCACTCATCACAAAATTAGACTAAGATTCCATAAATAATTATCTCATTGACTAATTAAGGTGCTGTTAAATTATAATTATAATTAAATTTTCTGTAGAAAAAAGTATTTCATTTAACACGAGGTTACAAATTATTTAGGCAGTTGATTATTGTTAAAATTGTTTATAATAAAAAAAATATAACGCTCACATTTTGTACCCAGAGGTTAATAATTTAGCAGGAATAAGAAAACTAAACCAAACTTTCATTGTGACCTTTTAAACAACGCTTCTATAACCGCACCTCTGAGTTGTTGAAAATATAATAAATTACTTCAGCAAAAAAGGCTTTTTAAAGCAAAGCAGATGTATATTCAGGAGTGGAACAACATCACCAGAAGCCCGGGATGGCAGAAGGGCGAAACTTCCGTCATTAGGAAAAGCCGTTAGCCGTCTAGTTAAGTCATTAGGAGATCAGAAACACCGCAAGGCCTTCTAGCTAATTAGAAAGATTTACTTATCGGTAAACAATAAAAATGAGACAATGGGATATTTATAATCAATGTTTATAATAAAATACGCCAGGTTTGTAAATATAGGTCCGACAAATTTTTGTACCTATATTTAAGACTCAAATGTGAAGCTTTAGTTGTCTTATAACATAAATGAAGATACAAATTATCATAATTCAAATAGATTAAAGATACCAGGAAAGTATATTTTGTTTTTAGACGCAAAATGTGCAAATAACTTCGAGAGAATTAATTTTTTACTACATCGAGATCAAATGAAATGTATTCTGTTTTACGACTAGAAAAAGTTCTTCGTTTTATCGTCAAAAGTTTATGTTTTGAGACAGCATTGAAGATCTAGAAAACAAAGTTTGTCGATTACCAAAAACTGTATTATTACAGTTTGATTCGAGTATTGTAGTTTCCTTCAGAAAATTTTCTAGCGGTTTAGATCGTAATTTGAGTTACATTTCTGGAGAATTCTTTGACATTCTTCTTGCCCTTCAAATGCTTTTAAAAAATCGTAGTCATTCAGAATAATTGACCCCCAAAATTATTTTTAACTTGTTGAGGGCCTAAACAATTCCAAAGCAACATATAGGCAAGGGCCGGAAATTTTCTGAATTTTTTGTGATTTTTCTTTTTACGAAAAAACCACGAAAACATGCGTATATTAAAAAAAAACACACACATTCATATTATTTTATCGTAAGTGTCGAAATGCAATGATTTTTTTATCATTTAAGTAAAAAAAATAATCTTTTTTTGAATTTCGATAATGTTGCCAGCGCAACATTTTCTGAAAAATAATTATTATTTTTTATTTGTTTATTAGAGACAACACTACTATTAATAATAATAATCTTCTTCTATGTGGTATATGTTGTTGCACGGCACGGCACACGACGGGACATCGCACTCATAACACATAAATATGATACACTTTCACACACACACATATTTCAAATAAACGCAACAAAATTGCGTGTATTTTTGTTAATAAATCACTATTAGTATTCAATTGAATCATAAACCAACAAAAACTGACAAATATCGCAAAACATATCGTATATATTTGTATATACGTGTACAAATAAATCGAAAATCGAAAAAAATAAATCGTATTTCCCGCGCACATTGCGCGTGACCTTGACGATGGAATATTTGAATTTCGATTGCACAACACGCGATCGGGGCGCCATCTATGACAATTCTATACGATTTTGACGGCAGAAAAACTTCTGTTTTGATTGTTGATTTAAAATATAATCCGTGATGTTTTTGAGTTGAAAATGGAACGACAGGTCACAACAGGATTTCTCTATTGGGAAAAAAATACGTTTTTCAAATTCGATACGCGGCCGTCGATAAATAATTTACTTTGTGCCTGTCGCATATATGCGACGCGGCCCCTGGGGACAGTCGCGCTCCGTCGCATATATGAGACGCGGCCCCAGGCTCATTAAAGCTTATCATAATTTGTAATATCAATACAGAGTGATAATGCCTATTCCGTTGAGTTATTTGAATGTGTTGCTTGTTGACCTGATGGTTAAGACATATGCCTAGTGATTCGGTGGTCGCGGGTAGGAGACTAGAAATTTGTGTAGCACAAGCAATAATCTTAGTTTGAAAATAAATAGTAAGAATATTAATCTGACGCGCATTCCGTATAAGTATCTCTTTTTAAAAAATGTCTGGAAAATTACTTACCTATTAAGAAAACAATTTTTATGGACGGTAGTGTTAGGCTAGGTTTTTTTATGTAATTTGTTTTAGATTATTTATTTTTTCATTTGTTCTTTATTAACTGCCACATTTTCAATGAAACAAGCAATGGCAGAACAAGTAAACTAAATGGATAATACTCTGCGGACACTCAACTCCAGTTATGAGAATAAAGTAAGTTAGTATAAAGTAAGTAATTGAGGCGGTGACCGTTTATATTTATATGCTTCAACTTAACAATTTAATAAGACTTATTTATTTTAAGGAATCAGTGATTGTAGAAAATTTTGATATTGGCATGACCTTAAGGATGATGATCAATGAAATTTTTCACTTATTTGCAAAATAGATAAAATTTATTATGTAGTTTTGAACAACGAATATTTGGATTCAGAAATAATCGAATTAACAATTTTGAAATTCGAAATTCGTAATTTAAGAATATCAAAGGTTGCATTACGAATAATGAACATTATAACTGAAACGTCGAATGAGATTTCAGATCATAAAAAATGAAAATAACGTTAAATGCTACAAATATTAAAATTTAACCTTAATTTAACCATAAGTGAGTAACTAATCAAAATATATCATAGATGTCTATAACAGAGACGAAGCTATTTATATGGGAAAGTAGGTATGGAAGTCTTTGTAACGTTCACCAATTCTACCTATGATTGATTACCACTTTGACTTTGCTAACGCAATCTGTGATTGAAATTTGTCATCCACATAAAAGAGATTATAGATGTCGCTGCTGGTAAAGAGAGTATGAAGCAATATTCTCTTTATCTTTATATCGTCGCTGTATATATATATATATATATATATATTTAATCCTATGTGAAGCTTTAGTACATTCTGAGATAAACGAATAAAACTGTTTTAAAAAATAATAGCGCAGACTAGATGTATAAAAATATTTTAAATAAGTACTAGGCAGACTTTTCCGATGAACGGAAATGTTTTTTTATATGTCCATTATTTATATGAAAAATTGACAAATGATTAATTCATCTCAGAATGTACTGAACGGCAATGGGATTTATTATATGTACAGTGACGATATGATGTTCACCCGAATTATTAACTACTACACTAGAAAACGCCTGAAAATTATTAGAATTAACTCCCTTTTTTGATCAGTTAATTTATAAATTCAGAATATTTTGAGTATGTTCCGATTTTCAAGAGAACACAATATTGGTTTTTGTCCCCAGAAGGATTATTAATCAACCTTTACTATAGATTTCATGATATTATAGATATCGATACAAGTATATCTAGATTAATGTGATCAAAAATTCAGTATTTCGTTTTAGAAAATTTAGAACATATTCTGAGGAATCAATGTTTAAATATTGTAGTTTTTACTCGTATGATATCTCTTAGTATAATTAAAAGATTAAAGTAGTTTCTATAGTGTGTTTTAGTTATACGGGTTTGATTAGTCTTTGTTCAGTGGCACGCGGTGACCGATACTTCAAAATAAAAAGTGGTACATCGATGTATGTAGGTTGCAGACCGCTGATTTAGCCCATTTTTGTCCAATGCTGAACATATGCCTTCCTCGTTGCCCTGCGTAATCCCCGGTTCTGCGCGGCTCTCATCAACAAAAGATACCGGTTTTCTTTATGTCATCCAGCGCGCTTGTGGACGTCTTTATTTATTTTGCACAACCGTGGAGGCCACTGCAGGATTTCAGTATTCCAACGCTCACCGGGCAGTCTCGCTACGTGCCCCGCATAGTCCCATTTTAATATAGCGACAGATTGTAGTGACGGTTATTTCTCTCTAATTAACATCTATGATTTTTATTTATAAAGACGGTAACAATGTGATATTTTTTCATTCTAAAATTTTCTGTTTTACACATTGTGTATTACACACAAGAATAATAAATACAAATATTTAGAAATATATAGAAAAAGTAGCGCGGAAAATCATAATTTTCGAGAAATTTAAAATATAAAATTACAAGAACTACATAAAATTGAATTTTCAAACATTCTTAACTATGCCAGAGACATCTTAATTATGTCAGAAACTTTTTGAACATCGAGAGTAGAAATTAAGCTCAAGACACGCAACAACAACAATCTAAATTTGTTACAACAGAGAGTGACAGACGATTTCAGTGTGTGTTACTGACCAGCGATAATATACCTACTTGCTGTTTATATTATATTAGATACAAACGACAAAAATGAGAATTTCTAAATACAAGTGAAAGATTTTCGAGTGACTAGTGCAAGATGAAAATTTAGGTGTAGAATAGATCTCCAGTGAATAGGGTTAAGTAATAAAACATTAATTATTGCCTCTCACCGCCACGTGAGAGAAAGTAAGATTACAAGTGAATTTTTTTATATTTCTAATAATCTACAAAATATTTTTTTTATATTCACAAATGGAAAAATCACAATTATGAAGACAGGCAGCTAAAAGAATGAGACTGTAAAAGATAAGCGTAAATATTGTCTTTTAATTTAAATTAGGCACTTTATAATTAAAAGTAATGAATTCCTATATAACAGGCTTCATTATTCTACTAATGAATTTTTTATTAATATTAAGCCTTAAATATACATTAAAATTAAATGATGAGTCAAACCATACAACGCCTGCTCGGTGGTTCGACCTCCCCCTAGTGAGGGGTGAACTTCTTTTGTGAGTTCATATTTAAAATGTGGATAAATATCTGCTGATGCTTCCACAGAAATGAAAGGAAATGAAAAGCCACGCGACCCGTAACTATAAATGGCAATTTTCTCGTTTCCCCATGCGGACTTGCGAGGCATTTTCCAGAATAACGGAATTTCAAGGATGCTCTTCCGTCACGCATCACCTAACGCGCCGGTACTTGGATTTCATTTAGGAAAGGAATCTAAATGACATTTTCTCACAATTTTCAGAACATTTTAATGGCAAATAAAACAGAATTAATCTTGTTGCAATGTCGTTTCACATGTCGACTTGTAATTTGCGAAAAGTCGACGTTAAATGCCATGTTAAAACCCACGAAGTAATATTACATAAACATTTCTCATGCACAGATTTCTACCTTTTCTAAGTTGTTCATTATTATTACTTTATATAATATGGTATCGAGTGGAGAGCTATGCTTTTATATTATATTGTTTCAAGGTTTTCAATATTATTTCTTAATATAAAACCGAGTGGAGAAGATAAAGTTTATCGCTGTCCAAAAAAATGGTTTGTTTTAATAATATGATTAGATAATTCTGGAAATTTGTTTTTATAAAGGCAGCGGTGACATTTTTACCACGCTTTTATTAGCTTCACCTTTTTGTCTGGACGAAATCTTAAAATCGATATTTCACCCATTTTACAATGTCTAATAGATCTAAAATTTTGCACAAAGAGGTTTTCTTGATAACAAAATAGCAATCAATTTTCAGATTTACTAATAAATTAATCAACAAATCTATCATAATTAATTAATAAAAGTTCGGTATGGAAAATTAGTTAATGAACTCACTAAAAGATGGCGCTTGTTTCCTACCGACGTGATTTTGTACGATGAGTAATATTAAGAAGAAAATTATAAAACTAGAATTTAAAAAAAATAAGCTTATATTTAAAAGGAAGAAATAAATGTTGTGAATTCATCACAGTGCAAACAATAACTCGATATCGGAAAACTTGTAACTTCAAAACTTTCGGCTCACAAGTATTGATATATGCCAATAACATATTCAAACCACACAACAATTTTTTTTTGGTAAATGTTTCTTTAACTTTCTTTCAACACTTTTTGACATCGGGCTTGATTTTAAGTACGCGGGTGGACTAAACGCTTTACAACTTGAGATCGGTTCAAGCCTTGACAAAAATGGATTACGTGCGAACACCCATAAGTCAACCATTGACCAGATTGGTAGATTGTTTAATTTAATTTAATTTAATAGAATTGTTTGTTCAATTAAATTAAACAGGATTATAATTAACAAGAATATACTTTGTATAAAACACTAATTTGTTGAAATGCCAACATGTTTCGAGGCCAATAGTCCCTTCAACATTATTAATCATCATATCAATGGTATTAACAAAATGAAAATAAATATATGGGAGATGAATAATTAATTAAGTACCAACGTGAAAACAAATTTAAAAGGTAATTATTTGCAAAAAGAACCTGGTTATTTACAATACATAATTTACTGTTAACACTTTTATCTTATTTCCAAAATTTTTAATTTATCCAAATCAAATTTTATATACAAAAAATATCTACCCTGTAATAATAATATTATTTTAAAAGGTAGAAAAAACAGTTCCTACACACATGTAGATGAGTGTGAAAGGAACTGTTTCTACTAACTTTTAATTATAATTTAAATCTACTAAATTTAAATAAAAGTGTATATTAAAGCCAATATTTTCGTCACAATTATAGAAATGTTAACATCTGACTGAAGTTTTTAGCTTTCTCTATTTTATTGTTGGGGTAAGAATCACCAGATAAAAATTGTTTTATTACATGTCACATGGATGGAAATGGAAACAATAAAGAATTTATATAGGGGGAACTAGTATATACTGGGTAATTTTTTTCAAATCGCTAATAAACTCACAAAAAGCTAATTTTTTAAAATTACATTGAAAGATACCAATGTTCTACACGGATATTTTTTTAGGTTTTTTAATTGAAAGAATTATTTAATTAAAGGCGTAGATCCAGTGTATGCCATATGAACCAGTATATATCATACTACGGTACATAGCGGTTCGGTGCCCGGTATATAGTGGGTAACGGAGATGATGACATTTTGAAGCTCAATAAAATCACATGTGTGTAGATAGGTAAAGAATTGGACAACAAATAAGGTTTACAATTTGTTAATAAACCACATTAAATGATAAATTACCTTAGACATCGTCAGCATAGATTGTTTCACATTCCAATATACAGGACCAACCTGCCGATGGTTATGCCTGTTGGAAAAGCTACAGCTATGCTGAACAAGATCGCTTTGGATATTGATTTATTCCATGTGTCTGAGGTGGTTTTCCGAAGCAGGATTCTCCTACACCTTTGACCAGATTGTACAGGTCACTTTTAATTGTTTAATATTAAATTATTATTTTATTATACAATATGTATATGTGTGTGTATATATGTATGTATATGTATATGTGTATGTATATATATGTGTATATGTATGTATGCATTGAACATAACATTTGTAATGTACATATTATGTAATAAATAAAAATTGAATTAAATAAATAAATAAATATTAAAATAAAAATTGACAAAACTGACAAAAAACCAAACTATTGTTATTGATCTCATGAACAGTAGATTTAAGAATGTGATAATTACAACACACTTTGATATTACCTATGTTTTCAAACATACAAGAGAGGCAATTAAAAAAAAGAACTTAGTAAATATTAACATAATCGTATTTAAAAAAAATATTCATCCTAATCTTTTATGATAATGCCACAACCACCATTATCTAGCACTACTTTCAACAGTTCGTCTGTAGACCCATCAAACGATTTAAAATCATTTTCAGATTCTGTATCACTTTCTAGACAAAAAAAAAATACTACATAAAAACATATCATCGTCAATATTATGTGGAATGTGTTTCTTGTAGTTTCTTGAGTCTCGGTGTGAAACCGCCCTCGACAATCAGATCAGATTAATTTATTTTTAACTCTTGATTTACATATTTGGCAGCGATAATTTTCAAAATTTTGCGAATTCAATGTTATATCGGCCAAAGAAGTTTGTTCATTGATTTCATTTATTTTAAAAGCTGTTTTGTCCAATTGTGTTTTCATCCCAATGCCCTTATATTTTCTGAAATTCTGGAGAGTCTACGAGGAAGAGGTATGAGAGGGCGTGGGGTCCACAGTGTGTGAAAGAAATTGAGAGAAGGGCTGTATGGAAAATTAATTTGGATATTTATTAGAGGTGCTTTATTTTTACAGCTTTCCTTGTGTAAAAAAATCTAAATTATTTAATTTAAACCTTTATTAAATATTATAAACTTTAATTTTGGCTAAAACAATAATTTTAAATTCAAAAATAAAATTTATGCGATATATAATGGGTCATGACTCATGACACACTACATACCATAAGTCGTTGACCCACTTTATACCATATAATGATCATTTTGAATTCAAACTGCCACAATTTAGCATTTTAAATAATTCACTAAGCTCAACCCTAATTAATAAGATTTAAATTAAACTTACAATTTTAAATATAATATGCAACAGGTCCACGTAGAAACCCACAACTGTAATGTTTTTATTTTTATTTTTGGTGCAAAAAAACAAACAATCAACTGTCATTCAGTTAGGTTTAAATACAATGTCATGAAATGTCGATTGGACGATGCGATAGATTCTTACTGTTATGTCATAGAAGAATAATTTTCAAAATTTTTCGCGAGTTGGCTAAAAATTCCAATAACCCACTGTGTACCGTGGCCCAGTATGTACCGGTTAACCCTAGCTATTAAATCAGTAAATTGTTGCTTTCGATACAAAAATACAAACCATTTTCAAGTTTTGTTTGACTTTGATAGGCAGCATTCATAAAAAAGCCGAAAATTTATGATTTATGTTACGCTAGAAATATACGCTAGAAAAAGACTCTTATGTAGAATTTTTCATTAGATGTCTTTCAAACTCACTCAAACTTCTTCACTGTATAGGACGAATGTTTCTAGGAACTTCTAATTTTCATAGGTACTACTATAACATAATGACGTCAAGTGTTTATCAATTATTCAGGAACATAGCCTTTGGAGCGCAGTTCTTAGATCAAAAAGTCTCTTGGAGAAAAAAATGTAGAAAAACAGTAAAAACGCCAAAAGATTGAAAAGTAAAACTACAAAAAGTGATTTTTAGATAGAGAACCGTCCTTCGCGGAGCAGTGGCTCAAACTGTGAAAACCAAATGAAAGCGAATTTAATTCAGATTTTGGAACGTTTATTTTCAGCACACTTCATAGCTGCATTCGTGTTCTATCGATTGCAATATTTACGTGTAATATTGGCCAGCCAAAGCAAACCAAAAAAAAAACGGAAAAAAACCCCTCTTAAACGAACGCCATTCCGTGGACACGCAATTCGGAACAAAAATTTCCTGTTCGAAGAATATTTTTTCTTCTTCTGTATGAAGGCTTTGTGGTGACATTATTATTAAAATAAAACACAAATTACTTTGTTTTCACCACTTTTTAGATTAAAAAATCTACATGTTTCGAGAACAATGTTCTCTTCCTCAGGATTATTGTACACAAAAATTTCCTGTAAAAGTTGTGTACCTGGCTACATTTTTTTAACCGAATTATTAAAATAACAGAAAATTTCGATTTTAGGTGGATACCAAAAATCCTGGAGGGAGTAAAAAATGTAAAAAAATGGGTAAAAGATAGCGCTTCTAACTATTATTCGAAAGTGATACTCGATTTTTTTATTTCGTTCAAACAATGCAACCGGTCGTAGAAACATCGCGCTCAGTAAAAAAAGCCCAAAAAATAAGTTTTATTTTTTGGGCTTTTTTTGGGCTCACGCCACGAAAAAGAGACGGATTCAAAATTCCAACAGACAAAAAAAAGAAGGCCGGATTTTGCACCTTTTGCAACATAATTTTTTTTTTTCATAAACACCATGTTTAATTGCGAATGAAAAAGAGTCTGAAAATGAAAATCACAATCACAGAGGGTTTCGAGAAAAGTTTTCATTTTTTGGATTAATATGAAAAAAGCTGAAATTCGATTCAATCTGAGGAGGAGAGATGTCCCACAACGAACGGCGCCGGCAAAGACGTCGGCAGGCTGCGGCCGGAATTTTTGGAATCGAGTTCTCGGTTTTTTTTCACGCAAAACGAAAACAACCACATTAACCTTGCAAAACGACAAAATGCGTTTCCAAATTTTGAGTCCGATCGGTCCAACGGTACAGATTTGCATCAAAAATATATCTGGGGGAGGGGAAGGGGAAAAGAATAGGGGGAAATGTCGCCTATGTTACCCGCCGGTTCCCAAAGTACAAGTATGCAAATTTTGAAAGATTCGGACAAACGGTGTGGATTTGTATAGACAGACAGACAGACATTGAGCTTTATAGGTATAGATACGTATAATTTTTTCAGTTTTATTATTTGATATTTGTGTATGTCTTTGTGTTTGATTCATTTATTTCGTATCAAATATCACGGGACAGGGTACCTTAAAAAATTAAAAATATGTTAATTAAAATAATATATACTTAATAAATTTGCAGTTTAGCAAAGAATATTTCCATTATTCGGAAATCGACTGGCGAGAAGTCGTCAAAGCTTCGTTTGATATTCTCATATCAGTCGTTTACTTCTCGAATAAAAATGGAATTATTAAAAAAATAACAATATAGTCAAACACAAATGATTAATTACAATTCATTATGAATTAATATATACATTTTTATTTATCCACAATACAGTGACACCGTGAATTTATTTTATTTTATATATGATTTACCTACGTACATATATAAAAATTGGTTTGGCTCAATACAATATACCTAAAGCCTATATTTTTGATGTTAAATTTTTCATATTCATAATAGTACCTACCAGTTTAACTGGTATGAATATGAAATGAAAAACTCTTATGAATATGAAATTGTTGGTTGGAAAGTATAATAATTGCACGTACAGCACAGAAGGATAAGAGAAATCACACAGATATTTTATATACATGAATGAAATGGATTCATCTTATATAATACTTCCGTAAGTGAGATCTCCAACGGAAGCTCTCCATTGAAGTCATATTTCATGAGGTTCTGGTGCTGACGTGGCTCGATTTCTGACTATTCGCATTGTATGGCTGAGTTTCTTTGAATTTTAAAGTGCACGTCTTCGAAAAACCGAACGGAGTTCACTTTATCTGTTGGATTTGGAATATTAAACGTCTGACCTTTATATTCTCGTGGAGATGGTGGTCTTGAAAGAACTTTGGAAAGCTCTAGCAAACCTCATTAAATATGATGACTGCTTTTGTTTTTATCCAATTTTGTGCTGTTACTGAGAAAAGAAATACATTTTTTGTTCAAATCTTCATTGACAGAAGATTGACAAAAGATGAAGAAATATTTTCATTTTCATTATTTATATAGCAGTAATCTGAAGTCAGCAGTAAAAACTTGAAAACCATAAAAACATGCTTTTAGGATATGCATCATTAGATTAAATTTTTATTTTAAATAAATTATATGAATCGATTAGAAAGATACACAGAAAAAATTATTGCATAAAAATATTTATTTTGACTAATAATATAATTATTTTATATGCATTATTTACCATTAATAATGTGGTGCATTTATTATTACTATAATAAATTTAAATAAAACATCGTTGAAATATTTTATTTATATACTCGTACACATTTATTTAACATAAAAATAGCACAATATAGATGAATAAAATAATCACTAAAGTTTATTATAAATTAATTAAATAACTTTCTATTGACCACGTGGAGTAATTCTACGTCTATCGGTTTCGATACCATTGTATATTCAGAACGGACGCATACCAACTATCCATTTCGTATTCTAGCATACAAATCAATTTTTGAACGGGGGCGTGGCTGCAGTTATGGTGGGGTAACTGACAAGGGGACACCGAAATAGGGAATATATCAAGTAACGGGCTATTCATAAAATTTATCTGGTTATTAATTATATTGACTTTAGTGTTCAGACATTTTTTGATTTCTAGTATTTTTAAGTTACCCAATCTTAAGTAATATTTATTACCAGTACACTATCTAATATTTATATAGCCCACCAGGACAACAATATATTGCGTTGAGGCAAAAGTTTTGATGTATTTTCATGACATTTTTCCAAAAAAAATCTCTAAACCGAAGAATAACATCTTTTCTCAAGCTATTTTGTTGTACGAAGGAATTTTTCTTATCATTTTATTTTCAGTTTTGGTTTAGTCAACGAATAGTTGAGAGCCCTTTTTAAATACATATCAATTAATCAGATTTTTTACGAATTTTGGTTACCGTACCATAGTTGTGACAATCAAAAACCTCTGCGATATGTACGGAGAAGATGTCACTAAAGTTCGACTGACACAGAGTTGGTTTTCAAAATTCCGATCGGAGGATTTTTCATTGGCAGCCAAACTATGAACCGGGCTTCTTAATTATGAACCGGGCTTATTACAACTGACGCTGAACTACGTGAAAACACCATAGAGATCGCGATGAAGATGAAAGTCAATCAATCAACTATGGTGAGACGAAGTGAATAGAGATGATTTCGTGGTGCGACGTTTGAACTCGTCATCAATTGTCAGCTGCCAATTTAATGGATCGCGTTTCAACATGCATTTTTTTGAGTACAAGATAAAAACACGAATGTTTTAAGCATCGATTAGTAACAAGATATGTTAAATAGTTTACAATAAAGTGATTAAAAAAAGACATTGGGCTGAGCCTGGAGAAGCTCCACTGACCACATCAAAAGCCGAAATTGCATTTAAAAAAGGAATGTTTTCTTAAAATGCATAGTTTTTTGGTGTTTGCAAGAGTGTCGTTCATTATGAGCTTCATTATTGTCATACATATGGAATTCACGCATGGTGCGTGACGCCGCGCGGTTTGTTGCGGAGTATCGAGGTGCGTACAATGTACCTGCGGGGAGCCGGCCGGCCGGGCACTCTACTCGCATCCGATTCCGTATACACACGCAGTGTTTGCAATAAATAAGAAAACCCGTTATTGCGTGTGTTATTTAGTAAATTTGCCACCATCTAAAGATACGTATTACAATTACCAAATACAAAATATTACAGCTGAATGGCATTGTGAACAATTGACAAAACTAAGTACTGCACTTAAAAAATTACCTAATATTACAAACAAAATGGGATTTCACCAGAACCACGCGTGACTACATATGGCGAAATTGGGATATTGTTAAGCAACCACCTTATCCTCCGTCCTTTTGACTATTACTAATTCAGGTCATTATAAAAAAAAACGAGGGTAAAAACGTCCCTTGACACATATTTACGACCAGTTACTTTAATGAAATAAATAAACTCGTAATAATATGATTGTAAAAAAAAAATTAAACAAAAAAAAAATTTTTCATTTTTAATATAAAACATCAAAACTTTTCCATCGACCCAATATTAAAACATTTTATAAGGTCGTTATTAGGTATAACATTGGAGAAACGTGCAACAATTCAGAATAAACTTGAATATGTAGTACCTACCTACCTATTATAATCTAATTTGATAAAAAGTCCGTCGTAGTTTGAAAGAGATGTAAAATAATAACGAGAGTGTAATACTTTTACAGCATTTCAAAACACTTTTCGCAACATTTGAAAAGTAGATCAATACTTGTCTACTACTCTCTCTTCTTCTCCATAATAAATCCTCATCTACGCGAGTCGGATTTCATTTTGGAAAACTTCTCATAATTTCTGGCTGCAAGAATGGTTTAAAAGTCACTAAAAACAGCCCAAGGTGGCCCAGCTGTGGCGTGGACAAGGGCGTTGTCATGCGAAAATTGGATGATACAATAATTGGTATTGCCACTCCGTTTTCCTTTGATAATATTACGGAAGTCATGAAGGTAAGCGTTGCCAAAAAATAGCGTGACGTCTATAGATGCGGCTAGTTCTTTTAAATTGATCGGCTGACTATGGAGAGTTAATTGCTTTTTTGTGGGTAAAGCAACTCTATCGGTCGTCTATCGGAAAAAGGATCACAGCATACTCATCTACAATAGAAGGTAACATTGAGCTACCATTTTTCATATTGTAACGAGATGCTAAAAATAATTACGCACTCCTATGTCACTTGTCACAACACTATCGAAAAATCGAGAACGGCCTTGGGTGATTTTTGATGAATCTTCGGGAAATGTCTAAAACATTCTAGAAAGACCTAGAAAAGCCTAGAAAGTATGAAAATCTTCTTCTTAACACTAGAATAATCCAGAAAGTATAAAAGTATCAGTTTTAAGATATAAATACAGCCGCCCGCGGCGCGAGAGTTATTGTAGTCATGTTTGACAGAAAACTGCGAAGTCGGTCAGGATCGCTAGCCTTGCGATAATCCAAGTGATAAATAAGTGAATAATCAAGCGAAGTACTGACCTAAGTTGCAAAATAAACCGAAGCCATTAATACATGAAAATCTGATGGAATGTTCTAATGTATGTTGAATAAAATGTTTCAGTGATAATAAAGTATTTATTTACGAGTGACATATTACAAAGTAGTGCAATTTAAAGGAAAGTGTTAAGTAACTTTCTACATTACTAGTTAATTAATCAGTAATTAATAAATCGCTAATTAATTTCCACTACTTTCATTCATTCCTCCCGCAGCCACAACCCGTGACAATATTGAGATGTTCATGAATGACCCAAAAAATTATTCAGTTTTCAGTAGATCTATATTTGTAGCATTTTATTAAATCTACTGGGGGTCCTGTTAGGAGCCTCAAAAATCGTCGCAAGATGGATGAATGTGGATGAGGCGAGAATCGTGTCAGGGCAGAAGAGTATGACGCTCCACCGTCTCTACCTATTTCCGCGGAGAAACTGCGTGATGGTATGTAAGTTCTTCAGAAGTCGATTATTAAATAATTCCTATTTCATTACATTATTTAACTCCCGGGTTCCGTATTGTTGAATAGCTTTCAAGTGGGTTGATTTCTTCTTCTTCAATTGATTTATTACAAAACTACGTATTCAGTACCTAATGCACTCGTGGATATTGGTAAAAAGTTCACAAAAATATTTTATCATCTAATGGCATGTACTGTACACACATATGTCTCACACTCGTCTCGTTTTGAGTAGCTTGTTGGTCTAGTGGTCATGACTTTCACCTAGTGATCCAGTGGTTGGTGGTTCGAGCCACATACCAGAACACTAAAAAGTTCGTTCTGTTTTCATAGCAGAGGTGTTTAGCTTAAGCGTTAGAGCAGTAGAAGATTTTAGCTCGGTTGGTGCGGCGCACTACATATGCAATTTCCGTACCGAGCATATGAGCTAACATCTAAATATAACAGCCAAAAGTTCATTGCATGTAGAAAACTTTTCAAAATAATTAAACAAAAAAAAACAAGTTTTTTGTTTGTGACATTGTGGAATTCATTTTTAATATTTAAAAAAATGGGTATAAACAACACCGTTTTATTCCACTATATACCTACTGTAATTTTTTGCGTGACAGTTAAATGTTAAAAAACCTTTTATATTAATCAAAAATATACTATTAGGTGTTTGTTTGTCTAGGCTCCCTCTGGAAGTGTTTTGTGTAGAATTATTTTATTTAAAAAACTTTGGGAGTTCTGTGTGAAATTTACAGCTAATACTATTCTATAGAGCTGTAATTTGTTATTGAATATTTACAGCATGTAACAGAGCAATAACAATACTTTACAGGTGAATTTTACTTTGATTATGAGTCGAAAATGTTAAAAAAACCGTGACCTTATGTAAGTAGGTAGTAATGGAGTTATGCAATATCAAAGTTTGTATTTTCTTCAATATTTCTGACTTATATTTTGTAAAACGTTAAACTATCATTACAGTTACTTACATAGATTACAAAAAATTCATTTTCAATACAATTAAAATAAATTATAAAAATTCTGCAGAAATTTCAATTGGAAATGGAACGTTTTTTTTCATTGATCATTGAAATCACATCCATCTTCTTCTTGGGTTTCAATCCGTGGGATTTGTTTGTAGCAAAAAACATATTCTTCTCCATTCCGCTCGGTCTCCGGCGATCCTCTTTAGCTCTGTGTAGGAGGCACAATTCATATCTTGGCACACTTGCTCTGTATTATATATATAGATATTCGCATTGAGGGCGCCCTCTGGCAATCTTTCTCTTTACCATTCCCATATGTGTCATGAAATCAATTGAGTGAAGACTTTCTTGGTAAAATATATTATTTATACTAAATTATACCTGAGGTAGGAAATATTCAATTAAATATACACTATATTAAATTATGTGCATACCACATACCGTTTCAATGCCTTAATTTAATTAAACGCAACTAATCGATGAAGATCGAACAGCCGTGAAAACTTAAAATGAATATTAAAATTTTCAAAGTAAGGAAAAACTTTCGTGGCCTGACGTTATATTAAAATTTTAAATAATATAAAATATATAGTTTTAAACCACTTATTACTATATATTCGTCAACTAGTGTCGTTTGGACGGATTCACCATATCCTGTCTGCTATACGCAGACGATGCAGTATTAGTGGCTAACAGTGAAGCTGATCTGCAGTGCTTGGTATCCAGGATGTCCGGGGTATGCATGCAGAGTGAACTTTTGATGAATGTCAGCAAATCGAAAGTGATGGTATTCGAGAGAGACAAAAGAGTGACTAAGTGTGATGTAATTATAAACAACGAATGCTTAGAACAAGTGAACGAGTTTGTGTATTTGGGAAGTATGTTTAGTAGAGACGGCAAGGCTGAGAATGATATCGAAAGGAGAGTAACTGCGGGAAACAAAGTTAATGGTGCACTAAATGCAATTATGGCCAATAAGAATCTGTCAAAAGAAGCAAGACTAGCGGTACATAATGGCGTTCTAGTGCCAACCCTTATGTATGGAAGTGAAGCCTGGAATTGGCAAAAGAGGAATGAAAGTAGACTGAATGCGGTTGAAATGCGGTCACTAAGACGCTTGTGTGGAAAATCTTTGGTCGATAGAGTGAGGAATGAACAAATTAGAAGTGAATGCAATGCTGGCTGTAGTGTGGTAGATAGAATAAAGAAAGGAGTGCTGAGATGGTTTGGTCATGTGGAACGTATGAACGAGGAAAGGATGGTTAAGAAAATATATGAGGCGAATGTTGGCAACAGGAATAGAGGGCGTCCGCGAAAGACCTGGCACGATCAGGTACTACAAGTATTTGAGGATGGCCCTGTTAAAAACCGCAACAACCGTAGAACGTGTATAAGAAGATGTATGTGGCCGAAGCAAAAGTGGTGTGCCAGGATAGAAGAGTGTGGCGTTCAATCCTCTCTGCCTACCCCTGCAGGGAGGGAAACGGCGTGATGGTTAGTTAGTTAGTTAGTTAGTCAACCTTTATCAGAACAATATAATGATATATAATACTCTAATAGTCTATATTATATTATATTGTCCTGATGAAGGTCGAGACCAACCGAAACTAGTTGAAGAATATATAGTAAAAAGTGGCTTAAAAGTATGTATTTAATTTTAATTAAAATTTGAAAATTTATATCATAAATTGTTATATTTTACATGTGAAGGTCGGTATTGCATTACGTTATAAAACAAAGATGCATATTTTACTTCCAAAATACCACGACGTGAAAATGTGTTGAAAATATTCCGCTATACATATATTATACCACGTTTACGTGCATATTTTTCCATTTAATCACAACTTGGATCGATAATTCAAAAATATGAAGTTTCACAAGCTAAAACATTTTAAATTAATTAATTAATTAATTTAATCTAATTAAATAATTTCAATCTACATTACTCAACCAATTGAAAAAATAAAACATTTTAACAATATTTTATGTTGTATGTTCTAAAACTGTCACTGGATATTGTCCACTGGGGGATATTTTTAATTACGATAAATTATAGAAGTCTCACAGAGACGAAGCCTTTTTGGAAAACATGAATGGAAGTCTTTATAGGGGGGCCACAGAGCTTGTGACCTGTATTGGCTGGCTCAAGTGATCACTTTACACAATTCAATGTTCACCGATTCCACACTAAGAACATTCACACATTATTAAATTTTTGAATGCTGAATAGGGTTATGTTATTTATTTTGAATTGTTTCAAATATTTGATGTATTTATGCTATTGCCATTTATAGCCACCTAACTTTGTTAAAACTTCTATACACGTTTTCATAAATAGCTTCGTCTTTGAGACTTCCATAGTTTTAATAATCTTAACTAAATAATCCTCAATTTAAAGTATGTGCAACACAATCTATGATTACCTCCACTATTAAGCCAACGGACAGTGTAATATGACAGATATGGTCGTATGGTATAATGTCAATATGGTCAATATGGTTCAAAATTTTGCACGATTTTAATAATTTTATTTGGCTTGTATCAAAATGAATGAATGTTTAATATTCAAAATTAGTTTCATTCACTTTTTATGTGCCATTTTTTTTAAATAAATTGCATAAAAATATCAAAAAAATTCAAATTTGATTTCGTTCATAAATAACTATTGACATTTCTCGCAAAAATGAAAGAAAAAAATTCACCCAAAGTTTTTGATACTGTAAGACACTCTTTGCACTCTGCACTATCCACTACTATATATCCTTATAGATCCTCTAGATATCCTCACAGATATACCATCACTCACATACTACCCTACTGAAAAAATAATAAATTGGATTGGAGAAATTTGAAAAAGAAAAACTTCGATCGGTGGCATTTATTCCAAACATCTGGGGCGGTTAATATATTTGTTTGAGCTAATTGCTTACTACAGAAATTAGAGTTAATTGGTTAAAAAATAACATTAATTTGGTAGATTTTTATTATCCGTTCTGATATCTTCAACTAACAATCTCGATTATAGAATTATTTGGGCGAAGAAGAAACTTTTGATTGTAACAAAAACATAAATCGACAAATTAAGTGGCAATAATGTTGTGTGCCTATTGAAGGGCGTATTTTCAAACACGGATTTTAACTATATGGATAATCATAAATAACACATTAATAAATCATATAAATTCTTAGAAAGGGTATGCGGGGATGACGTATATTATGTAGGTTTCCGAGATCCTGTATTGCGATAAATTTTTGGTATGCACTTGGCAGGAAACACTTCATTTAATCTTTGTTGAATCGGTGCAAAAATCATGTGTTCGTCTTTTCACGTTTTCAAAGAAAATTCATTGAAATTCGGAAGACTATAAGAGTGTTTTATTGTGATCGATAAAAATCGAATATAAAGTGCCTGTCACAAATTGGCATGTAGAAATATTTTTATCGACATTTCAGTTCGAATCCTTTGCACACAATAATCTATTTTGTGAGACGCATATTCACGCTGAGTTAAGGCTCTCCTGTACATTCACCCCCATTCAGCACGAGTCCTGTACATTCTCACGAGCTTGCACTCAAAGTAGAGAGTTCTATATGCGCGGCCTCCGTCGGCGTCAATAATGTTCGCCTTAGGGAAAATCTGTGAGAAACTAATGAATAAATTACAATATTGTAATAACGCTGCACTGTAATCAAATAGTTGATATTCAAACAAGATACCGTATTTCCTTTGAGTCATTTTCTCGCTCAGCAGTACTTAAAAGGCTTTAGGGTGAACATTTAATACTCTTCACTTTTTCGTGTTATTTTTTTAATGTGAGTTTGTATTATTTATTTATATCAAATTTTATGCATAAGATAAAAATTTTACAGAAAAAAAGTAACATATATGGATATATGTATTATGTATCTATATATATATATATATATTATATATATATATATATATATATTCATATTCGTTCATCGATATCAAATACACTTATTTCGAACGTTCATCTGTCCGTTACTCGCTGGAATTGCGACTACAACACGGATGATGATTTGTCGCTAATGAACATCGTGCGTTAATCAGAGCGCGGCTAAGGTTACATGCAAATGTCGTTATTAATTATTATTCAGTAAGTAAGTTCATATTATATAAGGAAGTAAATTCATATTCAGCCTGCTAGGTAAGCGCCTTTTTAGGAAAAATAATTCTTTATAGAATGTTGTTACATATATAAATTAACAAAATTAATATAGTTACA
Organism: Agrypnia vestita; assembly: GCA_016648135.1. Lineage (NCBI taxonomy): Eukaryota > Metazoa > Arthropoda > Insecta > Trichoptera > Phryganeidae > Agrypnia > Agrypnia vestita. Next base: position 39,159 of record JADDOH010009457.1, read on the forward strand.
AACCATAATTTTATTTTATAAGACATTATTGTTTTTTATGGCTTAAAAACGCTTCGCATTTGTGTTAATTAATCAAATAGTACTACGTAAACTACTGGAAAACGAAATCAACTCACACGCTTAAAGGTATCAAATACTATTATAAAAACAGTTTTATATTAATAACATAATAAATCCTTACTTAATTATATTCATATCGGTCCGATTCATTTGTATTTCTTATTTTTTTCTGTTTCATTACGCAAAGCCCCGTCAAATTCGCGCTCTTTAATTTTGTTAAATTTTTACGCCGTAAAGTATTATGCTCTTCAATAACCACAAAATTATTTTGTGGTGACATTATTTATATAATTATCAAGAACACACTTTGTTGAAATATCAATATACAAAACGTATACTTGTACATTATATGGTGTACCATGATGAAGGGGCAATTGGTCCGGAAACGATATTTTAACAAATTAGTGGTAAATACAAAGTGTATTCTTGTTATAATTAAATCAATTATAATAAAGGGTTATATATTTTAGACAAAATATGAATAAATATTGCACTTATTTATAAAATTTATTTGAAAGTCTTTAAACGAATAAATGGCGATACCATGGTTTGTTCCGTATTTTTTTTAAATTTTAAAGTATCAATTTTCACAGTATTTTTAATGGAATACATAGGAATATGATATAAATAAAAACAAGTATCTTAATTTCGGGAAAAGGCGGAAAGTAAAACTGTTCATTTTATAAATAGTCCTTTTCTAAGCTTCTGGAATAAAGGTTATTTATTTATTTAAGCGTTCGTTGGAAACCTAACAGATGATAATTTAAGTCTTCTATGAAAGCCATTAAATTAACTCTAACATCTACGAACTACTCTGGTTTTGATATTTATATGAAATAAATGTAGGTCTCGTGGACTAAGCGCCCCTTTCACGAGAATATTCTCCGGCTAAATGTGAAGCCCGTAATAAATCTTTTCATTAAAAAAGCACAGCTTGGTACTAGAACAGCTCAGCCTTTCAAGAACCATAAAATGCGGTTATTTCGGGAAGGCAAATATGAGATTTAGCTTAGGATAAATATGTAGATATGCGTTATTAATAGTCAGTTGTGCGTGAATATTAACTGCACTTTATAGAAAAATGTTCCCGTAGTATATTCTGGTGCTTACTTTGTGACCAGAGCATGGAAAATATTCTAATAAAATATAAACATTGTCAACATATTGTGACAGCGCATTATTGAAATCTCTCAATCAATTTACATGAATTATATTATTTTCGAAAAAACAATAAATCACTAGAAATACGGAGAAACAAAAATCAAACAAAAATCAAAAAACAGCCATCGGGTTTACCAAAAATCCACAAAAAAGACTTTCCATTCAGGCCTATAGTGAGTTCAGTAGGGTCGCCTCTCCAATCGTTGTGAAAGTACCTTGCTAAATATTTACAGCCTGGTGTAGAAAAAGCAGATACTTTTGTCAAAAAAACAGAACATTTCGTGAAAATAATAGAAAGTCAAAAGTTGGATAAAAACGATATTCTGGTCAGCTTCGATATTGTATCTCTATTCACTAATATACCTATCTTTGAAGCAGTAAATACAGTAAGATAAACTTTCCAACCCCCGGAAAAAAAAACATATTTTAAATAATAATTTTTTTATCTATGATGGTAAAACTTTCAAACAAATTAAAGGGGCTCCAATGGGTTTATTACTTTCACCATCAATTGCTACTCTGTTTATGACAAAGTTTGAAAAAGACGCATTGAAACATAATTGCCACAGTATACCCAGAACAGTAGTTTATCTCCGGCCTGTCGGCGAGTTATTAGCCTACTCTTGCGTTGACGCTAGGTTTGTCGCTTTATTTTTACTCCCTTTCTTTTAACTCGTAGCGTCTGAGATTCCGACGCATAAGGTAGACAGAAACCCGAATAAAATTCAATTCCTTTTAATTGTTCAAAAATTGATGTGCCGATTTTACGCTGATAAACATCAACGAAGACTTTTAAAAACTTATAGTCTTTGTGATAATCAACACACCTTTTTAGTAATGCACCACAAACATGAAAATGGCATTTTTTTCAAGAAGCGCATTTTTTTTCTAAAGCGGTGGCTGCGAGCGCGAATGGCACCGAAGGCACGGAGTTTTTGCCCCCATATTCAATGTTAATGTGTGCGTCACAGTGCGTGCGTACACGGTGCTGAGCACGCACGCACACATTCTAATGGGTAGCGGCCAGTTTGTATGAAGACGTATTACTGTTCTGAGTATACTGTGTTATTACTCCCTTTATATTAACTCTTGTTTGCTTGCCGGCTTGCCATCGAAAAATTTTTGGATCAATTTTTGACCCTTTTCCCGTGATCCAATCGAGCTGAAACTTTGCAAGCAGACTCGTGGCGACGATCAAGAAGATCTATCAATTTTTCGTAAAACAATAATAATAATTATAGTATAATTTTCGATTTTTCAAATTTTTAATAGTTTTTTTTAAATTGGAATCATTACAAAAGTTTGATTACTAGCAACGGCGGCCCGATAACGTCGCGTGATATTTTCTAAATTTGAATTATTCCGTTGGTATACATAATAGGTACTTCACTACACAAAGCATGAAGTGTCTTATCAAAGCTTAAAACATCTGACATTTTAGAAATATATTAAATTACTGTAAGTTTAGTGTTATGTTATATGTTTTAATTCGTCTTTAATTGTTGTTATATTTTACAAAGAAAGGGAGTAAAATAAAAACTTGGTTTTTATGGGTTACTTTTTTTACTCCCTTTCTTATAACTCATGGAGTCTGCTTACTTGCTTGATGAAAAAACTTTTGATCGATTTTTAACCCTTTTCCCGTGATCCAATCGAGCTGAAACTTTGCCAGCAGACTCGTGGCGACGATCAAAAAGATCGTTAAAAAATTAACAATTATAGTATAATTTTGGATTTTTCAAATTTTTAATGGTTTTTTCATACAACTGAGTAAGACTGCGACTCGTCTGGTAGACACGAAACCTGATTATTGTATAATTTTGGATTTTTGGAATTTTTTTATTATTTCCTTTCATAGCGTCGCCCGACCGAAGCCCAACGCGTATGTTAAACGCCAAACCAGTTTCCACTAGTAAATGAGAAAAGGAGTATTGTAAAAACTTGGTTTTTATGGGTTTGTTTTTTTTAAAATACAAACTATGGATAAGATACGTAGATGACACGTTCGTAATATGGCCTCATGAATTGAACGAACTAAATAAATTTCTCGACTATTTAAACGGTCTACACGAGGACATAAAATTCATTGTGGAAATGGAAAATAACAATGAAATACCTTTCCTTGATGTCCTAGTGCTCAAAAAAGATAACGGCAGTCTCGGCCACACTGTTTACAGAAAGACTTCGCACACAGACAGGTATCTCCATGCATCTTCTAACCATCACCCGGTGCAAATTGCATCAGTTGCAAATACATTGGTGCTAAGAGCAATAAAAATATCCGACTCCGACCATCGTAATGAAGAAATAAATAATGATATTAAAAATATGGATTCACCACAATATATGGATTCTCTAAACAAATAGTTAACAAAGTAGTTAAACGCCAGTCGGACATTTAAAATAGAAATAAAACAGATACAGATATTACGAAAAAACCTTTATCAACAGCTTTTTTACCATATATAAGAGAGACAACAGATAAAATCAGCCGTCTCCTTTGAAAATATAACGTAAGAACTATATTTAGGACCGAAAATGAAATATCTAGCTTTCTACGCAGTGTAAAAGACAAAGTACATCTAGAGTCCCATAGTGTATACGAAATACCATATGGATCGTGCGACAAGACATACGTTAGAAAAAGCAATAGAAAGATATCTGCTAGGGTTGCTGAACATAGAGTTGATATGACCAACAAAAAACTAACATCGTCGCTTGTCCAACACACGCTCGAAGAAGGCCACAGCATAGACTTTAATAATATATGAATAATAGCGAACGTCCAAAATGAAACAGTAAGGATATTTAGAGAAGCTATAGAGATATATATAAGAATAAATATCATCAACAATATAGATGAAGGAAACGGTAGATTTCAGAGTAAAAATAATTTATTAACGCGCAAAAACCAATTAAATGCAACCATCGAACAGGTAAATATCGACACAATAGAAGCGACATCGAGTACAAAGCGCATCACAAAGAGCCAGACAAACGCCATTAAGGCCAACAACGGCCGGGAATACCCAATATTCAATAGCAAATTCCCAAAAACCGTTAAGGCTAATAATGACCGAAGTACCCTAATTTAGATTTTGACTTACCAGACCTCACTTGGTAGTAAGCTTCCGATACGAATGGACGTGATGGCACTGGCCCTCGTGACGGAAATTTATTAACAAGGCACTCTGAAGATGCCTGTTGTGATTCAGGCAAAACGTCGGTTGACGAATGGTCCTTCTAAGGACTAGATTTTGACGCGGGTTACCCCCAAAGAAATTAATACTAAAATTTCTAACACCCGTGAAAACCTTTACTATACATATATATATTTTTTAGTAAATATTTTGTGATGTATTCACTTCCTGAGTATATTATAGTTTATTTTAGAACAAGGAAGAAATCCAATACACCGATATTGTACGGTAATTATATATTTTATTCACAACCAATATCTCTCTGTGCGACCGCCGCCGACACCCGCTCCTACCGCATACATTCATCTCTTTCACACTTTCACACTATCAATACGCACTACTCACACCCACTCTACCACATATGTGTAAAAAAAATGGATGTGCATTTTTTTAATATTGTATTTTGCCCTACTGTGAGCTGTCAGTAAAGAATTTTGGCGATGCGATAAACAGTGTACTATTAGGTCCTTACATATGAAATTGGCGTTTTGCCGTACTGGCAAATTTGATCTCAAATATCTTCTCTTTGGTTAGGAATTCCAAATTCAAATTTATACAGCTATTTACTCATGTATTTGTGTTTTGAAAATTATAATTCATTTGTTTTTTCCTCAATTGTTTTTTTCTTTGCGTCACTCAGTTTACAAAATGAAAAACTTGAAATATCGCGTTATTTACGAGTACGAGTTCCACCGTGGCACCAGTGCTGCAGAAACGGCTCGAAGGATTAATGATGTGTATGGCGACGGTGCCGCAAAAGAAAACACAGTGCGTTTTTTTCCAACGTTTTCGTTCTGGAAATTTCGACCTGCAGAACAAGCCCCGTGGACGGCCGGAGACCAAAGTTGATAATGAAGAATTGAAGGCTATTGTGGAAGCGGATCCATCGCAAACCACATCCGAGTTAGCTGCAGGCTGCGGTGTTAGTGATAAAACTGTTTTAATCCACTTGAAGCAAATTGGTAAGGTGAAAAAGCTTGAAAGGTGGGTACCTCACGAATTGAGTGAAGCAAATCAACAAACGCGCGTTGACTGCTGCGTTGCATTACTCAACCGGCACAATAATGAAGGGATTTTAAATCGAATCATTACCTGTGATGAAAAGTGGATCCTGTACGATAATCGGAAGCGCTCATCGCAATGGCTGAACCCTGCCGAACCAGCCAAACCATGCCCCAAGCGAAAATTGACTCCAAAAAAGTTACTTGTGAGCGTTTGGTGGACTAGTGCTGGTGTCGTTCACTACAGCTTTCTTAAATCTGGCCAGACGATTACGGCAGATGTCTATTGTCAGCAACTGCAAACCATGATGGAAAAGCTAGCTGCTAAACAACCGAGGCTGGTTAATCGCTCTAGGCCACTGCTGCTTCATGATAACGCTAGACCACACACTGCACAACAGACGGCTACCAAATTAGAGGAGCTTCAATTGGAATGTCTAAGACATCCACCGTACTCTCCGGACCTTGCCCCAACAGATTACCATTTTTTTCGAAATTTGGATAACTTCTTGCAAAGGAAAAAATTCAACTCCGATGGGGCAGTCCAATCCGCCTTCAAAGATTTTATTGATTCCCGTCCGAATGGTTTTTTTAGTAAAGGGATCGATGAACTACCTATGAGATGGCAAAAGTGCATAGATAGCAATGGTACATACTTTGATTAAATAAATATATTATAATAAAAAAAAATCGGCTTTATGTTCCTCCCATACTAAACGCCAATTTCATATGTAAGGACCTAATATTTATTATATTTGAGAATTTGGTCATTAGAAAAATATAAAATTTTGCCTCACTGGCACTGTGAGCTGTCGGTAAATAAGTGTGACCGTGTCGATAAAACAGTTTACTATATTGGTGAATAGAAAAAAAATTTGTTGACATGACAGCTGTGTTTGATAAAGTTATGAAATAAATATTTGACATATTAAAGAATAAACTTTTAATGTCGTTTCTTTATTAACAGAGAAACATAAGTAGGTTTATTTTCTTTAATTTTGTCAATTCATACAGAGTTTGTAAGAAAGAAACACATATAAATTTATTAATACAGTACCATCCTCTTGGAAAATGGGTTGGTACCATCCGACGGCCAATTCTATGCCGCGCGCGCTCATTGGTCAAATGAAATGGCGCGCGCTTCCCCGGCGTCTAGTTTCCAGCATTTCCGTCCATTTTCACGAAATCACTCCCACAGATTGCAGGGAAGCGAGAGGAAAGATGTTACCCATCAAAAACAGTCGCATATAGAAACCGACATTTACGTATAAAGGACAAGCGCGAGCGAGTTTGAGTTTTGATGATAAAGAGTAGCTTGTTGGTCTTATTGTCAGGACTCTCGCTTCGTGATCCAAAGGTTGTGGGTTCGAATCTCACTCCAGACTAGCAAGTTACTCCTATTTTCATAGCATAAGAGTTTAATTTAGTTTGAAAATAGTAAGAATATTGATGTGACACGTAATCCGTGTTCGCATCTCTATTTAAAAAAAGTGACAATGACAGCGAATCAAGAATAATCAACCAACCATCAAATACGAGACCTAACCTGAACTTAACCTAATCTCAAAAATGAAACCTACCGGCAAGCGAAAAGTGCGTGCCTCTAGTGCGAACCTGAGTGATTCAAGCAACGTGGAATAATATGTCAGAGACAAGTTATTCAGGAGCAATGACTAGTGCGAATAACGAAATTTAGTATGAATTTAAGAAAGGCTCTCCGATTTAGTTCGTAGATTAGTATAATTATAAATTAGGTAAATTAATATGATTAATACAATTTTAATTAATTTCCAGTGATTCATTTGCCATGACAATATTTATAAAATTAAGTTTTTTAAAGGTCATATCTTAAATTATTCCTGATATCAATGTACTCCAGCGAAATGTGTTGAAAATTTGTTTTTTCCAAGCAGCAAAAAATTTTTAATGGATCGCTTTGGCTCGGTACTAATATATGCATAGTTTATTTAATCAAGAATTTTTGGGTCAACGCGTTTTTTTCATTCCCTGCATAATATTATATAAAGCTTTGACATTTCCACACTGGATTCTTCAATATGAATAAGATTTCGAAAAAATACTGTTTTTAAGCAGTTTGAAATTTCTCCGCATGTTTTTTTACATTTTTCCTTTTTACATTTTTTTTAATTACAGGAGAAATCCGAAAACTTCAATATCTCGGATAGTTGAAATAGAAGTACGAGATCTCGCATCTCATAATGCAGGGACAGATTGCCGGAAGTCGGGACCCTGGAAGAAGGGGAACATCATGGCTGAAAAACCTGAGAAAATGGTTTGGCCCGTCTACTTGTAGAGCTGCTCCGAGCCGCAGTGAACCAAGTTCTCATAACCAATGTCCGTTAAACAGAAGGGATAATAAAATAAGAAGAAAGAGACATTTCATTGTAATGTGACATTTGAAATATATACAATAATAAGGTAGTAAGGCTAGTTAGTATGTTTATAAAATAAGTCAATATCATTATTTTTTCCTATTATGTTGATGCGCCACAGTATATATTATATAAGATCAGGATATAATGGCTCTTAAACAGAGCCCTGTCCACAGGGCTCTATTTTAGGGCTAACCCTGCGGAACATTTTATTCAATGACTTACTTATGCTTCCCTTACCGGAGAGCTGTGAAAAAAAAACTAATTGGAAATTTATTTGAAACGAAGTCAAAAATATTTTACTTAATTGATTCGCAAAAAAAATTTTCCTATTATTCGGTCACTTTATAATAGTGACAGCAATATAATAAATCAACAAAAAAATCGCTTTTCAAATAATATTTTCCAATATAACGTACACAGCACATTGCTTTTTTGCATTATATACATATTTCGTTGAAGCAAAATCGCTTAAAGTTAAATATAAACAACCAAAATTATTTTATCTTAGAAAATTACGTTTAAAAAGAATACTCAAACAAATCTTTTACAATACCGTAGCATAATTGAATGTTTCCCGTTATCCCATTGTCAAAAACAGCACAAAGTTTTTATTTTTAAAGGTTTGTAAATGTATATATATTTATATTTTTAACAATTACATCGTACGTGATGTTTGCGTTCTAGCATGCTAACGAGAGTTAATTTTATCAGTTTATAGATTCAGAGAATAATTTATAAAACTCTTGAAATTTTATTTACAACACAAAGCCATCTTCTTAATACCGCACCTCTGTATAGATAGCTACAGCCATAGCTCGATAATGTATTATACAAACAAAGCAACTAATGTAGCGAGGATTGGGTCGAGAGCTTCCCGGTATATTTTTTCAGTGGTAGCGCTATTTGCTTGTTATGTTTTAAACCTCATTTACTCTCATTTCGTAATCGGGTCACCTAAAGTATTCCTTAAATAAATAAAATATAAAATTATATTTCAAATCTCAATATCAATTCCTCCACCCTTAAATTGTATTTATTTTCATATTTTACCTTTCCCGTGATTAAATTAAGTATTGCTTAGGTATACGAAGATATCAAAATCAATATTCGACCATTTTGATTCGCTGGGCTGTGCAAAGTAAATTATACTCCATTTGAGCTACGCATAATATATTCCAGCACGGGTCTAGTAATCCAGGGTAAAATATTATGTATGGAAATTATGTACATTTACTGATAGCCCGTCAATTTGTTGAACACAATAAATATTTATTTAAATTATTTATATGTACTAATATTTTGTAAATGATATGTGAGGTATAAAAGCAATGGCAGAGCAATTTGGTAATAATTTAAAATGTACTGAATTATAGATTTTACTTATCTATCCCTTTCAAAATCATGTTTCCTATAAATTTATAGGCTATGTTTCTTATAAAATCTCGAATTCAGTACATTATAAATTAGTAATCTTCGATGACTGCATTTAATTTTTTTTTGTATATTGCTGCCTTTGCTTTTATGCTCCATAAACCTATACTCTATACTGTAGTAGATAATGATGACTTTTGCATGACAGAAAAATGTAAATATTTGTCATAAAATAATACCAATCACAGATATACACAGAATTTGGTTGTTATTGCACTTTTATTTACAATTATGTGAATTTATGATTGTGAATCTTTTTGTCGGAGAAGTGTTGGTAAAAGCTACTCAGTATAAAACATGTTAACTATGCTAGTATACACCCACATACTGTGATTTTTATTCTACCGGTTTGAGACGTACCCGTCTCTTCGTCAGGGCAACCACTACACTAGCATGTATATAGCAATACACATCACAACTATATTATTATTCACACACTAACACCTTCACAAAATATTCCTCACGTGCGTGTTAATCTAACCTGCGCGAACCAAACGAAATCAAGAATTTGAGGGGTGGGGAAAGTGAGACGAGGTGGGTTCTAAAGGGAATATTGATAAGTCTTGTGTATGTGTCTTGTATGCAGTTAAATATTAAAAAAAAATGATACAAAGTATTTTTATCATCAAGATTGAAACGGAGAAATTAATGATTTGAGAGACGGCATCTGAGTCTAGTCCAATCTAAATAATATTAACATTTTAATGGTCAAAACACAACCGTGTAAAAATAATTTTATAAAAACTCCAATAAATTCACTTAAGTTCACGGAATAGCGATCACAACTCTAGCAATGAAACTCCATCAGTCTCAATAAAGGAACTAAGTAAGTGAGAGAGTTCATAGCTAGCAGCATGTTGATAGATCTCAAGTGTTGACACAATACATTATCACAGTTGGGCGCGTTTTTCAGATTTTACGACTCGTGTTGTGGTTGAGTATAAAATTTTGTGTTCTCAAGAGCTCCGCTGAAAGCAATAAGGGTGTTCCAGGATTTCCTTAGAAGTACATTGATCAATGGAATTTCTCCGAGTATCACTGTGTACTTGGTCCCCGCAGGAAATGGGTCCAGTCCTTGCCGCTCCTTCTATTCTGGACGCGGTTTATTGCGCAGAGGGAGACGACTAGTGCACACACTGCATTCATAAACCATGGACGCCAGTCACATGAGATTGAATCGAATTTTTAAAACTCGCAACAAGCACATCTTCAAGATTTCAAAATACCGAAACGTTACATCAAACAATATCAAAAAAAAATTTTTTTTCAAAAAAGTAATTAAGAAGACAACTGAGATTAATTATTATTATTAATGAAATTATTATTAACAGAATATTATTATTATTATTATTATACAGGGTGTAGCAGAGCTAGCAGCAGAAACTTGGCAGGTAGATTTTTGACTATGTTGAGTCTAAAATGTTCAAGCAACCATGTTATGGTATAAGTTATGGAGATATGATCAAAATTTGAATTTTTTTTGTATTTCTGACTTATTTTTTGCAAAAAGTTGAACTATCATTACACTATCTTACGAGTATATCGATTATGAAAAATTCATTTGCTTCAATGCAACTTAAATAAAATGATAAAAACCTTGTAAAAAATGACATTTTTCAATTTTTGCAAGGTTTTTATCATTTTATTCGACTTGTATTAAGCGAATGAATTTTTCATAATCGACATAAGATACTGTAATGATAGTTCAACTTTTTGCAAAAAATAAGTAAGAAATATTGAAAAAAAATGCAAACTTTGATATTGCATATCTCCATAACTATTGATATTAGGCCATGGTTGCTTGAACATTATAGACTCATAGCATAGTCAGGAATCTACCTGCCAAGTTTCTGCTGCTAGCTCTGGTACACCCTGTATAATATAAGTAATTATGTTATGTGTACCTAATAATATATTAATGTAATATTATTATATTATAATATGAATATATTATCAATAATTAATTAGTAAAAAAATAAATTAAGTGAACACTAAAAATATATAATAAAATAATAATTTTATTTATACATTATGTAGGTGTGAAAAATGTTACTACTAATATTTTGCATGCGCTGTATGCTTAACCATCTCGTTCCCCATATGAAGAAATTGTATATATTAATGTAAAATAAATTAGTTTTTTTAATTATTGTGGTTTTTGTTTTTAAGAAATTAATATATTGTACATACTTACTATTGATTTTATAAAAATACTATAAAATATATAATTTTTGTTGCAATATGTGTCTAAAAAGTTTATACATACATATTCAGTAGTAACTGACGGAAAAAATAATAATTTAATATATCTTACCGAGTGTTTCTATAAAAAATATTGCAGTATAAATATCGGCCGGTCACATATTCACTGATAATTTATTTTGATTAAATATTCGATCAGAAAGTTTATTATTCGGAATCTTCAACGCCTTACCCCTTTAAACCACAATAAACTATTATAAGCTGAAAACTTATACTTACATTACGACAGCCGCGTTTGCCAACTGTTAAACTTCAATAACCAAATTTCTCGTGGTATTGGTAATAAAGTAATCTGTTATTTATAAATCTTTGGTGCCTCCGAACTTTTATTATATTATATGTAATTCTTATAGTGATATGTACTTATCAATGAAATGCTAATTGATCTCTTAATATACTTGATATACGATAACTCGCCCGCACTTACAACAAACAGCAAAAATTCTAAATTAAATTACTTATTACATAACCATACATTAGACACCTGATGATATTATACTATCCGGTAAACATTGCCTTTTTCCATTGGTTACTATTGTTTTTGTTGATCAAGTAAAATTACAATAAAATAATATTTAATAAGTAGGTACTTGTTTTTGTTACTTCAAATTAATCTAATTCAGTAAAATGTAAAATCCCATCCCAATTACAATAATTTCGTTGTCTGTTCGTCCGTCTCTCTGTCAAAGTTAGTTAAAGAATTTAATCGATAAAATACACTTTCGTCCATGTATCTTAAAATCACTTCAGAGACATTAAAAAAAACTAAATCCCACCTGTTATTAACTGTATAGTGAGACATTTTCTCAGTCAGTTTTTTTTTAACTATGATGATTCATAAGTGGTCTTTGAAAGGTCTACTTATTTTTATAATTTCGAATAATTTGTGAAAAAACTTAAGTGGACTTATTGGAGGTTATTTAAAAAATAATCACAAGAATGGACCAAGAGTGTAACAATTTTATTAATTGAAATTTTATCGTAAGTAATTTTATTTTATAGCAACTCAATTTCTTGTGATTTCCCCGGAATTGATAGTTACTCAACTTATTATTTGGTTATATTATACAATAACTATTGTACTGTTCCCTGGTCAGGAGTCAGGATGAATACAACTCATCTGTCTGGAGTCCCCATTACAATGCCCATATACACACACTTGAACGCATCCAACACAAATTTGTACGTTACCTTAACTATCGACTTCACATCCCAATTGAAAATATCAACTACACAAGATTACAAATTTTAACTGGATTATTGCCACTATCCAGCAGAACAGTTTTATCTGATTCGATTTTACTTTACAAAATTATTAACTCGCATTTTCACATCCCTGATATTCTGTGTTTATTTATGTTGCATGCGTCTGAAAGAGCTACACGAATACCTACACTATTTAATGTAACAATACTAGAACCAACACACATTTTAACTCTCCTGTACCCAGACTCCATAGGCTAGGCAATACCTATGCGCATATTTAAGATATTTTAATTCCAGTTTAGCACGATATAAAAATTCCCTAATAAAAGCTCTACACCCTGCTGTTCTGAATTCATAATCTAAGCACAAACAAATTATTTCTTAGATTCCTACACTAAAGTCACATATTCCATTAGACAATCCCAAGTACAATTTTATTTATAAGACAATCCTAACTATATTTTTATTTCACTTATCACAGATATTATACTTACTCAAGTTTTTTGTATGTATGTACTCAAGTATATGTATATGTATTGTATTTTGTATATGTATATGTAACCAAGTATGTTTTCTTACTTGCATTAAGTTAATTATTTATCAAATTTTTCAATTACATTTTGTTTACTGTTTTTATTTTGTTTTCAAATACTCATGTTGTAAAAGCCCCTTCAGTGTAAATAAATAAATAAAATCCAGTAAAGAAGGCTCAAAATACTTGATTAAATTATTAATATCCTTTATTTTATTTAAGCTTATCGTAACTAGCCCCAGTGGATGGGGATGGTGGATGGTCATGGAGCAAGTTATTACATAAAAGGTGATGAATTGGTCCTCCATAAATGGGCGAGTGAAGACTACTCCAAGAGAAAGTTGGCAAAACTTAATATAAGAATTAAATGGAATAATTTACTTTGTGTTCTTGTGCAGTGGTTCGGCTAACTGTTTCAATAGAGTTAACATTTTTTTATTAAAATCAGGCCACCGTGAACTTACATCTACTATATCTACTATATCATCGCTTCTAGTAACCATTGCCTTCCAGACTGGAAGGGAATGGTACCAGAAGCGACACATACAGTGTATCAAAAGAGCGAGATCTGATCGCCCCGAAAAACGTATAAAACCTGAGTGCAAAGGTATCGCCTTTCTACCTTTTGTACAAAGCGTTACGAACAAATTTGCCAGAGCTCTCAAGTAAAGAGACATCAAGACAGTTTTTGGAACCAACTCTAAAACGAACGACTTGTTGAGATCAGCGAAGGATCGAGATCGTTTAGAAACAAACAGTGTGTATAGACTCGATCACGACTGCGATAAAGTATACGTGGGACAAACGGTGCGTACAATTTCCAAAAGGGTCGAGTAGCACAAACGGGCATGCAAACTCAGTCATCCAGGAAAATCAACAATGGCTGAGTATTTTCTGGATACCGATCATCATTTTGCATTCAAAACAAAAATCCTTGGAAAGTCTAAGAGTCACCATACGCGTCTTATCAAGGAAGCACTCGAAATCTACAAGCATCCTATAAATATTAATAAAGATGATGGTCTCAAATTAAAAACATCATGGTATCCGGCGCTTCTAAGTCAATCTCGTCACAGATTCCGCAGAGATAGTGATCAGATAATAGATGAAACGTACACACAACACAAGAAAACATATGACTCCGACACAACATTGCCACGTAACACATAAAAACAGAAACACCAAGCTTTCGACACGGTATTGCTAGTCAATACTTTACACAACACTGACAACCGCTTGGTTGTCAGTGTTGTGTAAAGTATTGACTAATTACTAATTAATTGACTTGACTAAAAAAATGGTTCTCACCGCTTTCGATAAGGTATTGCAAGCCAATACTTAACCACAACGAACGTATCCGAAACGTCGGCCAAAAAGGTCGTAAAAATACGGCACATTACCCATATTATATTAAAAATACGGCGTATTACCAGAAAATTATTACATATTCTTTTGGATGGAAAACTCTATCAGCTTTCTTCACAAATCCTTTAATTAACCCAAAATCACGGTCGCAGGGAAGAAACAAATGACCGCGTATCAGAAACTGGTAAAAAAAAAAATTATCTTCCAGTCTCTACCAAAGCAAAACACGTTCTAACCATTGCATGGTTTTTGCTTTGGCCTAGACATCCATTCAAACACATATGTAATTCCTCTACAGTCTCAGACATGATTTCCGCGGGCAATGTATTCGCTGTCTCTAAGGTATGACTTTTTAAAGTTTAACCTTATATAAATCATCGTTTCTCACACTTTTATTACGTTTTTTCACTACAAACATGCAATATTAACTCAAAAACAATACACGACAACTAAACAATACGAAAAGATAGTAATTAATTTTTAAATTGAATTAAGTTTTAGATCAGAAGTAAAGACAAAGTGAAAGATAAAAAATATATAAACGACTTATGTCCGGAACACAAGTTGTATTAAAAATCATCACATTTTATAGCTACTTAAACAAAAATCATAGGTTATGGGTTTATTTCTTCAATGCAGTCATAAAACACGAATCGATAAATTTTAATTAAAGTTTATTTCAATAATCATCGATTTAATTACGGAAAACCTCATATATAAACATCATTGTTTTATGCTTAAAAGCGAAATATTATAAAAGATTGCAGCACGTTAATCCTAATAAGGGTTGTGTATGCAAAATACAAACATGAATTATTTTAATATTGTATATTGTACATTACGCATACAAGTACTCACTAGAAAAACTACATTATATATTTCATACTGGCAATATCTATCAGGTTTTTTTTTAGTAATCTGTATTCTAATATCTTTAATATCTAATATTTTTAATAATCTGTAAAGAATTGAAGCAAATAAACAATATACCAAGACAAGGTTTACTACGAATTTTGATTAATATGTCCTGTCATGTTTCAAAATTTATTTTATGAACAAAACCAACCTAAAGAAAAAATATGTTACAAATTAAATAAAACCTGACCTAAGAAAATTAATAATAATGTGAAATTGCCATACGATGTCCATAATTTTCGAATGGTTCTTGACGATCGTTTTATTATTCAAAATTTTCCAATATTTCCAATTTTCTAAATCAACAATTTTATTTATAAAATTCATTCCATCGCTGCACGAATATTGCTCTCGAAAAAGCTTGCGAAGAATTTTAGTAAAAATTGTATAGAAACTAAGCCGAGAGGTACGGCAAATGGCCCTCAAGTCGAACGCTGCTATTTCTGAATGCGATTCCAGTGTACCCAGAGTCCATGGTCGACCCGCATGGGAAAAAACGGAACGTGAAACCAGCGAATACCACTTTTTCAATACATTTTAGAGCAAAACTTCCCAGTATTTTATTAGGGTAAATATCTGTTTTTGAAAAGACATAAAATAAGTATTTATTCGATAATAAAAACGATATGTTTAATGCTTTACAACATTTTAGGTTCTGAGACTTGGAGTTTTTCAATCTCAATCGGTCAAACAAACAATGGATTTAAATTTTACGGCTAAAAATCAATCGACCTACCACCAAGAGCGTGCAGTGGAAACAAGAAGCATGACTTTTTCCTAAGCATGTATTTTGAAAAGAATCCGAAATAAGAGATATATCTTGTAATATTCAAATCACAATAAGTAATATATTATTCAGAATTTAATATTTCATAATATTCTGTCAGATAAATATTTATTTCCGATTTTTTTTCCCAAATATACGGTTAAACAAAAGTCATGATTCTTGTTACCACTGCATACGCCTGCCTACTACATATAATATTATACTTTTGTAACGTAAAATCAAAACACAATTGAAAAGTTAAGATTATATAAGTTTTCATTATAATTGTATATTTTCTTGATAAATTATGTAAAAAAAATACAAATCATGTGAACATTTTCGTTGAAATATTAACCTAATAGATATTACCCAACTGCGTATCTATTACCACATTAGTCCACCCCAGTAAAATCCGTTCCAAAAGGTTGAAAAGAAAAACTGAAAATATATTTTTTTCAACTTTTCAATTGTTATACTTTCAGTTAACAGTAATAATAATAGGAATGAGAAAACGATGATAATAGTGATTTTAAAATGAGATACCTTTTAAAATAAAGTCAATTTATATAGTGAAAATGAATTGATCCATGAAAAAGAGCTAATGTATAAAATACTATTAGTGAAAATTAAGCGGAAAGTACAGAACGAATATTGTTCCTCAATTCTCATTCTAATGAAGATGCAAAATAAATAGATGTTTTTTCTACACTTTTTCTCTTACCAACATAAATGTATAGATTGCCATCCATTCCAAATTTTGTTCGCTTGTACTCTAGAATCCTGTGGAAAATATAAACACTTAACTCCCGAATTCAAATTCTCCGTGCCGTGACCAACTGCTGTATATATTAGGTCCTTACATATGAAATTGACGTTTAATATGGGAGGAACATAAAGCCGATTTTTTTTTATTATAATATATTTATTTAATCAAAGTATGTACCATTGCTATCTATGCACTTTTGCCATCTCATAGGTAGTTCATCGATCCCTTTACTAAAAAAACCATTCGGACGGGAATCAATAAAATCTTTGAAGGCGGTTTGGACTGCCCCATCGGAGTTGAATTTCTTCCTTTGCAAGAAGTTATCCAAATTTGGAAAAAAATAGTAATCTGTTGGGGCAAGGTCCGGAGAGTACGGTGGATGTCTTAGACATTCCAATTGAAGCTCCTCTAATTTGGTAGCCGTCTGTTGCGCAGTGTGTGGTCTAGCGTTATCATGAAGCAGCAGTGGCCTAGAGCGATTAACCAGCCTCGGTTGTTTAGCAGCTAGCTTTTCCATCATGGTTTGCAGTTGCTGACAATAGACATCTGCCGTAATCGTCTGGCCAGATTTAAGAAAGCTGTAGTGAACGACACCAGCACTAGTCCACCAAACGCTCACAAGTAACTTTTTTGGAGTCAATTTTCGCTTGGGGCATGGTTTGGCTGGTTCGGCAGGGTTCAGCCATTGCGATGAGCGCTTCCGATTATCGTACAGGATCCACTTTTCATCACAGGTAATGATTCGATTTAAAATCCCTTCATTATGTGCCGGTTGAGTAATGCAACGCAGCAGTCAACGCGCGTTTGTTGATTTGCTTCACTCAATTCGTGAGGTACCCACCTTTCAAGCTTTTTCACCTTACCAATTTGCTTCAAGTGGATTAAAACAGTTTTATCACTAACACCGCAGCCTGCAGCTACTCGGATGTGGTTTGCGATGGATCCGCTTCCACAATAGCCTTCAATTCTTCATTATCAACTTTGGTCTCCGGCCGTCCACGGGGCTTGTTCTGCAGGTCGAAATTTCCAGAACGAAAACGTTGGAACCAAAAACGCACTGTGTTTTATTTTGCGGCACCGTCGCCATACACATCATTAATCCTTCGAGCCGTTTCTGCAGCACTGGTGCCACGGTAGAACTCGTACTCGTAAATAACGCGATATTTCAAGTTTTTCATTTTGTAAACTGAGTGACGCAAAGAAAAAAACAATTGAGGAAAAAACAAATTAATTATAATTTTCAAAACACAAATACATGAGTAAATAGCTGTATAAATTTGGATTTGGAATTTCTAACCAAAGAGAAGATATTTGAGATCAAATTTGCCAGTACGGCAAAACGCCAATTTCATATGTAAAGACCTAATATTACTGCCTTTTCTTTGAAACCTGCGCAAAACAAAAGCACACCCCTATTGCTACCTCTTGACAGCCTCCATGAATCCCGGCCAACGCTAACATAAACGATAATTTAAAAAAAATCTTTCTAGTTATTGTATTATTTTATAACATTATGCCATGTACTTTAAAAACTTTTTTAAATTTTCAGACGTTGATTTTTAAAAGGTTTTCTAGGCACTTTTCATATTCTATTCAAGGAAACATAATTTACTGCAGATGTACATAGATCATTGAATCCCAGAATGGCCCTTGAATTGTTCTCTAAAGATTTGACGAGCAAGCTGTCAAGTTTGAGAAGATATTCAGACAATCACGTTTTCACTGTAATTTTTATGTTTAACAAAAATTAATCTCTTTTTTATATTGCTTCGAACTAAACAACCCCTCTTCACATTTCGTTGAACAAAATTATAAATATTATATTTTTTTCACTTTTATGACGAATTATTTTCTTGAACGTTTTTTTATTAGTTGAGTTTTCTTTACATATTTTATTCAGAGTGGGAATATACAATTTTTAAAAAATTACTATTTCGTCAACCACGAAGCTTACGCTATAAAAATTTTAAAATTGCAAAAAAATGTATAAAATGGTAAAAATAGTACAAAAAAAAACTTATGAAGCAAAGTAATCTTAACAAAACAATATTTTCATTATAGAATTTTATTTATTTATTATAATTTTAATTTAATTTCGGATTATAATTTGACATTATTCAATTACCGTGAGTGAATGGAACTGAACTGGAACCGGCCTGAATGTGAACCGGAATGGTTTGTGTAGCCGAGTTTTGTATGAGACAAAGAGTACAAAGTCTTGTATCTCGTACTTTAATGGCAGATAGTGAGTACGGCATTGAATTTTTGAAATTCCAATGATTCTGCTTCATCTTCCCTTCATTGACTCGAGCATTCTTACAGGCTTGAAATATAGTAGGAAATGAACTAATAAATTTTCTCCGAGTGCATCTTTCAAATATTGCCTGAATTATATTTTTTAATCGATATTTTTGTGAATAATTCGTATGACAACATGAATACGACATTTCAAAAAATGTCATTCTCTGGATTAAAAGATTCAATTTTCACAACAAAATCAATTAACGTGTGTAGTAAACCATTATATATATTATTCACCATAATTTTTTTATTTTATTGTAATTTGTACTTATATGTAAAGAGTTAAAGTTTGTAAGTTTGGATGTAGGAATCTTCGAAACATTTACTTCGAAACTAATCTCAAACGATTTCGAAAATTCTTTCACCAATATTTAGAATGGACTTTCAGGATGGATATGAGCTATATTTTATCTCGTTAAAATAAAAGGGATTTTCATGGTGACCTATTTTACAACTAAAATCGACGAAAAAATGCTAGAGGAATGCGTTTTTTACGAACGCTTGCCTTAACGGTAAGTGATATTTTAAATACTTCATAAAGAGTAGTTGTAGAACTCAACATGTTTTATATAAAAAAATAAGACATTTATTTATATGTTAAGGTAAATAAACAAATTGATAAAATATGAGTTAAGTTAAAAATGTGCGAAGCCGCGCGGGTAGGCTAGTATTTTATAAAGTAAAATATGAGAATTAAATTGTATTTTTAATAGTTTTTTGTGAAATCATAAGACACATACTATACATTATTATTATACGTGCATAAACTTGTAATAAGATTAACTTTCTTTAAGAATGCATAAC
>JADDOH010009458.1:0-59821 GCA_016648135.1 Agrypnia vestita
CACTAGGGGACAAATTGTCCCTCAACAGCACGCGCGGCATAGAGTCTACGTGACGTTGCAACGCCGTGCACTGTTCCGCGACCTCGCGCACAACATAGCGCGGCATTTCTACGTGCCGTGGCAACGTTGCCATGCGCACGGTACCCGAGCGTACTCACTGCAACATTCCGCGGAGCATTCCGAAGTGAATACGCATGCGCTGTATCTGTCAAGATGACAATGCGGGGAAACGAAATCGTTCTCGAACTCATCGAGCTATATCGATCGAAGATCGCATAAAATGTCCGTCCTTCTTTCTCTTTGCAGTAAATAATTTCGCATTCTCCTCTTTTTTCTCCTCTTACTTTTCGATAAACTCATTAACATAAACAGATACGCGGCTATCATCATAACCTCATAAGGCGATATATTCCCGCGACGTCTGGAAAACAATAATTATTTGCAAAAAGGACCTTGTTTTTAATAATATTCAATTTACTACAGTAAAACCTCGTTAATTTGAAATTGCGACCCAAAAAAACATTTCGAATTGCGCGGAACCCCGTTTTCGCCAAATGAGATACCGCAGCTGTCATACATAACCTCATTAGATGACATTTCCGCGACAAGATATGCGAGTCCCGGTGTGTACACGTCAAATGGCCGCGTCATTGTCCCCGAAACATGAGCGTAGATGTTGATGCGACATGTCGAGCGGAATGTTTCGCGATTTGTCCCCTAGTGAATACATGGCTTTAGATAAACGTCCGCGACGTCCGCGTAACGAAGTTGACGCGTCAACTAGCTGACAAATTCAACTAGTTGATCGTCTCGTCGATGGATGGACGTGGACGGTCTCGTTTCGTCGACGGTAAAAACGTCGACGACCCATCCCTACTTTTTACCGCTGTCAAACCAATCATAAGACTAATAGGGTGCCAAGCGGAATAAACCTCAAATACCGCATTTGTCTATGGAATTTGATTTATTTCAGTTTTTCATCACTGGCAATACGTGCTTTTGCGGTTCAAAACCAGTTCAAACCATAGATAACATAATAATGTTCAAACAAACCACTTTATTCTATGAAACAAACCAAACAAACGTCAAACCATCGCTAAAATAACGCGAAATTCAAAGATTCATTTTAATGTTTACAAATTTCAATACGAAAATGACAGCGACAAAATTCAAATGACAAGTACCTATATGGATAAATGTCACATTTTCAAATCAGCTGTGAGAGGACGGCCATTTTTTTTACAAACGTTTTTACCTTTATCCACCTATCTTGAAGAGTAAAAAAAGTTACTCATGTATGTACTTCGGCGAGTTTAAACATTTTTACCATAGATGGCGTAACCCGTTTTAGTAAAAAAAGTTACTCGAGTAACTTTTTTTACCTTTACTTTAGATGGCGCAACCGGGCCTATGTAAACTTATTACGGTATTAGAATATTATATATTAGAATATTATAAACTTATACGGTATTAGAATATTAATACAAATACTTTTGTTTAGATTAGCCATTCCGGTCAATGAACTTATTGTTTACGTTAGTCCCTCGGTTGGAGGATGTCATATGAAGACAAAGAGATGAATCTTTACCCTTTAACCTGTTCAGCCCTTTAGGTCAATGAACTCACTAAATTGTTTATATTAACATCATGAAAATCTCTCCGAAACAAAGAGTGTTTATATTAAGGGTGGGGTAAGGTTTTTAACTTTTTTTGCATTTTATTTTTTTAAATGAATGTATAACAATTTATATATTTATAAATTTCAAGTCAATCGGAGCGAAATTGACGAAATTATGAACATTTGAGTGATGCTCAGACTGATTTTCTATACCTGCTCGGGCAGCTGAGAGACGCGCTCACCTGAGGACTACCGGACGTTTTGCGTAGACAAGGACAATGCTGATGATGAAAGCTCTTTGCTGTGTGAACATGGCATCGACGATTATGCGTAAGTATAAAATAAGTGTCCAGTTTTATTTTGAATTTTACAGTGTGCAATACTTTGAAGCGTTTTCCCCACATCTCACGTTTTCAAAGTCGGTGTCCATCATAACTTCAAAACTACTGCACCGATCCTTTTGAAATTTTGAACACTATTTCTGTACATAATTTACGAGGTAACGCTGGAGATATTTTTTCAAATTTGTTAGTAATATATATTTTTTAATAACAAATTAGCCGTTTTGTTTTGCAAAATATCGCGTTTTTCCCTTCAAAGTGTTCCAAAAAAATGAAAAATTGAAATTTCAAAAAACCCTCCCAGCGTTACCTAGGGAAATCTATTATCTAACGAATGAACTTGATTTTTTGATTTCAGATGATCCAGCACCAAGTTATGATGGACACCGCAATTCTACTTTTTTCCGAGACACGTCCGAATAATTGCTGCCATTGCCGTATTTTGTAATATTTCTTCTTGAAAATTTGAAAATTTTACACAATATTCTTCAAATGTCATACTTTAATGTATCATTGGTTTAAATAAAGAGATTTTAACTGTGTAGTCACAAAAAATTCACAAAAACATGCCTTTTTTGTACGAATTAACCTTACCGCCCCTTAATTTGAGAACAAAGGAAATAGGATATAAATAGTACGAAGGGGTGTAAGATGATCACTGTGTTTCTGATTTTTGCTCTGTAAAGTTCTTCTTAAATAAATTTATTAATTCTCCTGTAGTGTTTAACTGATATAAAATCCTTTAAATACTGATACATCGTGTGCGGGAAATTTAATTCTGTGCGCAAGTTCTGTATCACTGTTTTAGCGACATCTGCTGGTGATGCGCCGCACCATTAATTTATACTTGTTATTAAAATTTAATCACCCGAAGAAGATATCTGTTGGAGAGGTGACGAAGAACATACGAATTTTCGGTTGTCAATGTAAGTAAACGAGTTGGTGAAAATAATGTGTTTAATTTGTACTCCAGTAAAACATATGATTCCGACCAAGCTTAGTAGGGACTAAACGATCACTTCAAGAATTTATAGATTTTCATCTTCTGTATTGAGCAGCTTGTTAGTGGCGGTCGGCGGTTCGAGCCCCAATCAAGAAGTTAGCCCTATTGTCGAAAATAATAAGAATATTGATGCGACCCGTATTCCGTGTTCGCGTGTCTATTTTAAAGAAATAATAATATGTATGAACCTGTACTAGCGGATGTTAGGGCCTAACTATCAACATCATTCATTATCCCCGCTAGAATAAACCCCAAGGATTTAATAAAGCTTACTCATTTACCTACATCAATTGGTGCGTATACAGGGTTATTTGTAAAACATTAATAACCTCGCAGGACTATATTCCTGCCTTGATTATGAGTCGAAAATGTTCAAGCTATTATGACCTAATATCAATAGATATGGAGATATACGACATCAAAGTTTGCGTTTTTTTCTCAATATTTCTGACTTCTTTTTTGTAAAACGTTGGACTATCATTACAGTAACTCATATCGATTACGAAAAAATCATTCGTTTCAATACAAGTTAAAAAAATGATAAAAACCCCGAAATAATTCCAGTTGGAATGTTTTCCAATTGGAATTCGAAGTTTTTTTAAATTTTATTTGACTTGTATTGAAGGGAATGATTTTTCATATTCGATATAATTTACTGTAACATTTTATAAAAAATAAATCAGAAATACTGAAAAAAAATGCAAACTTTGATGTCGCATATCTCCTTAACTATTGATATTAGGTCATAATAGCTTGAACATTTTCGACTCATAATCAAGGTAGGAATATAGTCCTGCGAGGTTATTAATGTTTTACAAATAACCCTGTAGATTAGGTTCAAATGGTAATGTATGCGGATTTCTTTGTTTGCAGTTTTACTCCAAGTGATATGCGGAAGATTTTATTTTTATAACCTAACTTAACCTACCATAATACATCATAATACAAATCAGCCATGCTAAAAATATAATAAGATACAAATTTACTGAATCGTGGATTAAGAGGTAGGTAGGTACTCTGAGTCGACCAAAGGAAAAACCACAAAAATGTTCTTTGAAAGTATACATGATGCTACATAAATACTAGATAGCAGTGGCGTGCAGCGCATACAAGCAAAAAGCTGTGCATTAGTAAATATTCTGAGAAACAAATATAAATTAAATAATCCTTATCTTAAGAAAAAGTTGATTTAAAATTCTATCCGTATTTCGTCCTACGGCTAGAAGTTTTATTTCTGACCTTTCCATTTAACGTGACGTACCTATCTGCTTTTTTTTTCGATTTAAAATTCTAGCCATAATTCGTTCTACGGCTAGAAGTTTTATTTCTGACTTTTCTGTGCTTAACTTCATGTCAATTCTTCATTTATTTCGCAAACCAATTTGTTTCACAGATATAGTCAAGTCGAGAAAAAAACAGTGTATTTTTAATGCTGCGAGTTTTGTGTAATAGCGTCCTTCTCCGAAAGGTCCTATGCCAGGCGCACGTCATGCAGAAATGTTATTTTTTACAAATTCCACCCAAAACTTTCGGTGTAAATTTTATGTCTTTTCTATGGTAAATGTAAATACGAATACGACAAATACCATCTGTCATATTATAATGATATCATAAAATGTTTGATTTATTTTTGTGAAAAGAAACGTATATCTGAAATTAGTATTATTCCCGATTTAATTATATACAAATCGTCGACGAAATATATAGAAAATTTTCGCCGTATTAGATATACCTACATAAAATATTTATTTATTTAATATTGTTTACAATACTTCTTTTATAGTGCAGTTATTTTTGTGGATTGAAGCTACTGAAAATAGTTCATTATATATAGTTAAAATATTTTTAAAAATGTATATACCCTTATAGGTATATGCGTATATATGGATCATTCTCATTTTAGCAAAAAAATAAAGTGCATTTATATTATAAAACAAAATGTTGAACTAGTTTTAAATTTTATATTGTATAATGGATCGAAGATCTTAATATTTATAGGATTTTTATTAAAAACTACAAAACATAAATAAATATTTAAATCAACATCAAAAATGTTCAAGTTTTTTGTTTGTAACCTTGTGGAAATTCATTTTTAATATTTTAAAAAATGAGGGTAAACAACATTGTTTTATTCCACTATATTTATTTTGAATTGTTAGAACGTTTTCGGGATTTCTCCCATTGTCAATAACAACACGTTTACAACTAAATTAAAAATAATTCTAGACAGAATTTATAGAATTATTTTTAATTTAGTTGTAAACGTGTTGTTATTGACAATGGGAGAAATCCCGAAAACGTTCTAACAATTCAAAATAAATATAGTGGAATAAAACAATGTTGTTTACCCTCATTTTTTAAAATATCAAAAATGTAACGAAAACGTCACCTCCATGTCGTGTGCAAAGCCCATTTACGATGATACAAACCAAAATAAAATAAAATTTATCTGAGATATATAATTATTTTTTTATTTTTTTTATTTAATATTAAAACTACATTTAAATCATAATACATTTGTCTATTACAATCTACTTAGATACATTTTATTTTATTTCTTTGCCTCTCCAAAAATGAGACTTGCTCATGTGCTTGGTGAGGGGCTTACACTTTATTAGTTTATTTTGGATTTGGCTTATTTGTTCCTTAGCTATAGTCTTGTTATGCATTGTCAAATTGTATCGATCTAAAGTGTTGGTTTATTTTTTTCTTTAATTGTTGTAAGTCATCGATTTTCTTAATATCTGTAGGTAGGTTGTTGAAGTTTTTTATGCCCAAGTATATGTAGTTTTGTTGACACAGTTTGGTATTATATTTTGGGATTTTAAAATTATTTTTGAATCTTAATGATGTGTTTTATTCAAATTTAGCAGTTATGTTTTCTTTAATTAGTTGTACAATTGACGTTTTTTTGTAAACATTCTCTAATTTTGGAACTTGGAATTTAGAGAAAAGTAATTGTGTAGAGAAGGTTTTTCTTTTTTTTAATATTACTTTTATAATTGATCTTTGGATTACTTTCACTGTGTTTATGATGTTATTATACGCCCCTCCCCATCCAATGATTCCATATTGGAGTAGTGCATGGACAGAAGCGTTAAGGGCCCTGTACACATTGGCCGAGGTTGGCCCAAAGTAAGTTTGGCCCAATGTGTACAGGGGTTTTTGGCCGTGCGTAGAGACGTTTGCCAAACTTGGCTTGGTAGTCGGTTTTTCGAGCACACATCAAAAGAAAGAGGCGTGGCTCAGCTAGGGTTGTCAACTTTTTTTTACAAGAAATAAAATATATTTAGGTCTGAGAAGAATATTAAACAGTACTTTAGAAAAATGAACAGTATTTTATTAACTTATTAATTTACACTCTTTTTTAAAAACTTCATACGCCTCACCAAAATTATAACTAAAATTAAAATAAATGAGCTAATTTTTTATTAAATTAATATTTGCTCTATTTCTATCCTCCCGCCACTTTGCATTCATTACTGAAAAATTCTTTCAGTAAATGCTGAGGTGGCGGTAACAGAAAGTAGATATGAGACAATTTTAATAATATTTTTAAATTCTTCTGAGGGGTTTACTAATAAATGGCTCCACTTTTGGCCAGTACTCATTTCAAGAAAGTTTTTGTCTTTGAAGCCACATATTTGAAATTGCTTGCACATAGCTCCCTGACCCATGTTAAGTAGCTTAATTAATGTATGTGAAAATTATAATAAATTATATACAGGTGTACCAGAGCCAGCAGCAGAAACTTGGCCGATAGATTCCTGACTATGTTATGAGCCTAAAATGTTCAGGCAATCATTACCTAATATCAATAGTCATGGAGATTTTTTTTCAATATTTCTGATTTATTTTTTGCAAAAAGTTTAACTATCATTACAGTAACTTATATCTATTATGAAAATTTTATTTGTTTCAATAAAACTTAAGTAAAATAATAAATGATAAATGGTAAAAAAAAAACTTTTTTCAATTTTCGCAAGGTTTTTATCATTTTATTCGAGTTGTATTAAAGCGAATAAATTTTTCATAATCTACATAAGTTACTGTAATGATAGTTCAACTTTAAAAAAAATATGTAAACTTTGATATTGCACGTCTTCATAACCAAGGGTGCTAGTGCGCCCCTGTCGCTCTCAGCCACCGCGAGGTTGGCCGAGACGTTGGCTAATGTGTAATCGCTGTCCGCCATTTTGCGAGGTTGGCCGTCTGCGAGATTGGAACGACCATGTACACATTGGCTGGGTTGACCCAATGCGACATTCGGCCAATGTGTACATGGGGTTTTGGCCGTGAGTAGCACGCGTTTCTCGAAGTTGGTTCGTTTTCCATTTCTTGTCGGTATTTTGAACAGACATCAAAGAACCATGAATCACCAATCATGAAACAGGAAGCTATCGTGAAGCAAGATATTCAACTTAATTGAATTATTATTAGTTGTACGGACAGAAATTAATTATGTGTACAATGAATGAGTTTTGTAACTCATATAATTTATTTCGAATATCACTTTTTTTTTTGATTCGTCAAACCGATATTAATAAATATGAATTATAATTTATATAAAATAACTTTTTAAACACCACTTTTTTATTGATGAAAAATTCAACATGTTTCGAAGCCAATGGCTTCTTCGTCAGGATAACAAAAATATAAATAATAATCAGGTTCTTTTTGGAAATAGTTATCTTTTAAATTTATTTTCATGTTAAGTAGGTACTTTATATTGTCATTTTCCATATATACCTTTTTAATATTTTGATCAATAATTAATTTTTATTTTTGTTATCCTGACGGAGAAGCCATTGGCTTCGAAAAATGTTGATTTTTTTTTAAAATAAAAAAGTGGTGTTTACAAAGTTTTTTATATAAAATATAAATTTTAAAAAATTATAATTATGACACCACAAAATAATTTTGCTTTATTTGAAGAAGAAAATATGAATTATTTTATATTTTACATATATACGGCTATGAAGGTTTTTACTTTAAAATTTGTACAAAATGGATAAATAATATTTTTAGAAATAAAAACTAGCTGTAACCCGTCAAAAATGACAGTACTTTTACATGTTGGTTCCTAAGGAATAAGTTTTTATTTATTTATATAAAAAAGGAAAGAAAGAAAAAATTACTACTTACTTACTTACCATCACGGCGTTTCCCCCAGAGAGGATAGAGCGCCACACTCTTCTGTCCTGACATACAACTCTCGCCTAATTCATATCTTCGCATGCAAGCTCGCCGGTTGTTGAGGCTTCTAACGGGACCATCTTCGAGTATCTGGTTAATCTGGTCAAGCCACGTATTCCGCGGTCCCCTCTTTCTGGCGCCATCTACATTGTATCTTTCTATATATAATAAATATATCTTTCTTACCACTCTTTCCTCATTCATTCGCTCAACATGCCCAAACCATCTGAGCGACCCTTTTTTAATTCTATTAATTATGCTAAATTTAGCTTTACATTCATTCCTAATATCTGCATTCTTTACTCTATCATAAATGGATTTGACACACTTACGTCTGAGGGATCTCATCTCCACTGCATTCAAGCTACTTTCGTTCCTCTTCTGCCAGCTCCAGGCTTCACTTCCATACATCAGTGATGGTATCAGAATTCCATAGCGTACGGCTAGTTTTGCCTTCGTAGACATATTTCTATTAGAAACTATTGCGTTCAAATTTATTATCAATTATCAAAGCACTTTAAAGATACAATAAAGAATATTTAAAGAATGAAAATAAAAATAATAAAACGAAAAGAAAAAAATTATGTAAAAAAGAAAATAGAAATATAATATTTTACGTCATTTTTTTATTATTTTTGTATTCCTTTTTTTTATTCTTTATGTATATTCTTTATTTTATTTATATGTAGTATTTTTTTCTTTCTTTTCTTTTTTATAAAAATAAATAAACACTTATTACTTAGGAACCAACATGTAAAAATACTGTCTTTTTGACGGGTTACAGCTAGTTGAATATAATTATTATTTCTAAAAAATATTTTTACTCTATGTATAATTTATTATGTTGTATCGCCTATAATTTATTATGTTGAATCGTTTTATTTTATCTTTTAATTCCACATTTTTATATTGTTCTTGTTTATGTTTTCAAGTAATTCATGTATTTGTCTATTGTTTATGCATTTTGTACAAATCTTAAAGTAAAAGCCTTTAAAGTCGTATATATATGTAAAATAAAAAATAATTCATATTTTTTATTTTCAATCGTAAATAGTCAACAAAAAATACTATCTAATAATTTTGGTTATGACTATATGAATGTTTGAATGTATAATGAAATAAATTATCTGAAAAATAAAACTCATTCATTGTTTTCATAATTAATTTCTGTCCATACTAATTCAATAATCTTTTCATTGTAATTCACGGTAATTTTGACGAAATGAAATTCAATGAACGAAACAATAAAAACGTGCGTGCAAACCGGCGAACGCCGAAACACTAAAAAAAATATCACTGTCGGGTGACACACGATACGTGACCGGCGCGCGGCGTAGCCACGCCCAAGTGTCTTTCGCTGTGCAGGGGCGGACTAGCAGGTCGGCCTCCTCGGAAAGAAATGTGCCATTCTTATAATATACAACTTAATTTTAAGAAAAAACAAATAAATGCGTTCTTTACTTGTACTGTATTATAAAATTTTCTACTTCTAAATAATCTGTCATAGTTTATTTATTTTGGTCTGATTCGAAGTGATCACTTCATAATCCACCCGCTTATTATAATATGGAATAGGGCCGCGAACGTATGACCACGCGTATACTATCCGCCAGGATCCCGGAGAGAGCCAATTCCCAGAATGTAAGCAAGTTCTTTACCATTGCTTCCATATAAAAGAACAATACATAACAAATGATACACTGTTGAATATTTTAGAGATAAGTCATACCAAATTAAATCCTGGTTATACCACAGTTTCGTCATCCGATTCAGTCTCTGGCCAATGAAAAAATAATATTTCAAAGCGTAAAGGTTACGTGACCTAAATACTTGCTTTGATTATCGCCTCTCTACTATACGACATCGTAGATCGGTGAATATTATTTGACGGTATGAAAAGTTGAAACGCAAATTGAATGTTACGACAAGATAGAATTGAATTTTTTTGCAATTTTTGTATGAGAAGATAAGGTTAAATGGAAATGACAATAGATACGATAAAATAAAACAAATTTAACACCGACATTTCATCACATACGACAAAATTGAATTTTGCACAGAGGATACTAGAGTAGTTACGTTAGCAATAGTTAGCATGGAGCCATTATTAGAGCAAGTCTCAAAGCCTCTTGCCATCACTATAAGTCAATAACGATTTTGTTGACAATGACGATTTTAACCTTACGACAAGATAAATCTGGGGTGACGAAATCCTTATATTTCTTACTGTTTCAAATACATATTTGTTATATTTACACAAATGCTGCTTCTTAAAGTTATAAAAAATACAATTTAATGACAAATAATGCTCATTTAATAAGCTTTTCGAAAACGGAATCGGTAACGACCTTGGTTTAAATTTTCCAATTCCGATATCCAAAAAAAAAAGATATTTCAGATTCCCGATTCCGATAGATTCCGAAACCTGAAAAATAACCTCAAAACATGAAATGGTGGAGTAAACGCAAGGCTTTTTCATCGATTGTAGATGAAGGGTTTTTAAGAAGTGATGATCAATCTCACCCAGGAAAGTTCATCCATTTTATATATGTTTTGTGGTAAATATCCAGTGGAAATTTTGATTATAAATCTAAATCACGGCAAGGAACTTGATTAGTCGGTGGACTAAAGAAAACATTTTTATGTCTTTTGTTTTGCTGGATATTTTTCTGGTTATATCTCCTGTTCTTATACATATAAAAAGTAAGAACCTAGACTACAGTACAGCATGGAATTTGGTTCAGAGATTGTTACGACAAATATGTGGTAAAAGATGTGATAGGCAATTCAACGTTCTGTATGAGAGATCTGAAAATATGCAAGTAAAGTCAATAGAGCTTTTGACGACGTTGTTGATATAGAAGTGGAACTGGATTTTAAAGAAAAAAGATCCTCAAAGAAAAAAAAAAGGCTAAGGACGAAGTCACTGAAATATCACCTGGTCAAAAGTATAAAATCATTTACTTCCACATTTTAGATGGTGCCAAAGATAGTATTGAAGAAAGGTTTATTCCTAATAAAGAAATTTTAAAAGACTGTTCCTGGCTGGATCCCAAAAAATTCCAAGAAATCACAAAAGTTGATAGTTTACTGTGCGAAGTTGTGTGTTGTATTGCTAAACTATCTAAAGGTGACAAAAGCTATTTAGTAATTGAGCTGAAACAGTTTACAGACGAATATGAGAGTTTCATAAAGACTGAATGGGATGAAAATGACAAAAATGAACAAGATAAGCCAAAGCTGAGTCATGATAAAGAAAACAGTGAGGATGAAGAATTAGATTTGCAAGAAAAGAATTATGTTCACTGGTTAGAGAAGATAAAGTGTTTTAGATGTTTCTGTTTTGTTTATGTTGTTTCTAAATTATCTCAATCAGGGCTCTTTACTAATCTTTACATAGCTTATAAGTTTATATTAACCAATCCCTAAGAATGTTCTTAGGTTTCCACGGCCACTCAGAATCTTCTGGTTCGTGTCTTTTGGGGAACTACGCCGTGTACACATCAGCTCTGATGATGGACTCTGCAATGATATCCGAAACATCGGCCAGAAGACACAAACCAGAAAATAACTCTTCCTTGTACGTAAGTTACTTTTGAGCAAATCTTTTCAAAATAAAAAATAATAAAAAATAGGCTTAGATCAACTTTGAATCAGGAGTTAATGTCTAATCTTTTGTTTATAAATATAATTAAGTATTAATTTAAGTAAGAATTTAATTATCAATGAAGTGGCAAAAACAAGTTAAGAACTTATGAAAAAAATGATGGATTAGTGCAGGTACTAAAGGATTAATTAATGTTTTAAAGTGCTTAATAATAATCCTTGAATAAATAGCGTGATTATTTCCAGTATACATAGTATTTGTCAATTAGATATTTAACTTATACTTTTGATATAGATATTAAATAGGCCTACTTGCAGCTACGGCTTTGAAGCCACGTATTTGAAATTGCTTGCACATAGCCCCGTGACCCACGTTAAGTAGCTCAATCAATGTATGTGAAAATTATAAAAAAATATATACAGGTGTACCAGAGCCAGGAGCAGAAACTTGGCCGATAGATTCCTGCCTTCAAACAATCATGACCTAATATCAATTGTTATGGAGATATGAAGTATCAAAGATTGCATTTTTTTTCAATATTTCCGACTTATTTTTTGCAAAAAGTTGAACTGTCATTACAGTAACTTAAATCGATTAAGAAAAATTTATTTTTTCAATAAAACTTAAATAAAATGATAAAAACCTTGTAAAAAAAACTTTGTTCGCCGGCTTGCACGCACGTTCGTATTGTTTCGTTCATTGTATTTCATTTCGTCAAAATTACCGTGAATGACAATGAAAAGATTATTGAATTAGTATGGACAGAAATTAATTATGAAAACAATGAATGAGTTTTATTTTTCAGATAATTTATTTCGAAAACTTTCATATAGTCATAATTAAAATTATTAGATATTATTTTTTGTTGACTATTTACGATTGAGAATAAAAAATATGAATTATTTTTTATTTTACTTGTATATACGACATTAAAGGCTTTTACTTTAAAATTTTTACAAAATGCATAAACAATAGACAAATACATGAATTACTTGAAAACATAAACAAGAACAATGTGGAATTAAAAGATAGTATAAAACGATTCAACATAATAAATTATAGGCGATACAATATAATAAATTATACATAGAGTAAAAATATTTTTTAGAAATTATAATTATATTCAACTAGCTGTAACCCGTCAAAAAGACAGTATTTTTATATGTTGGTTCCTAAGTAATAAATGTTTATTTATTTTTATAAAAAAGAAAAGTAAGAAAAAAAAACTACATATAAATAAAATAAAGAATATACATAAAGAATAAAAAAAGGAATACGAAAAAAAAATTACGTAAAATATTATATTTCTATTTTCTTTTTTACGTAAAATTTTTTACATATTTTTTTCTTTTCGTTTTATTTTCATTCTTTAAATACTCTTTATAGTATCTTTAAAGTGCTTTGATAATTGATAATAAATTTGAACGCAATAGTTTCTAATAGAAATATGTCTAATAGAAAATAATCTACGAAGGCAAAACTAGCGGTACGCAATGGAATTCTGATACCAACACTGATGTATGGAAGTGAAGCCTGGAGCTGGCAGAAAAGGAACGAAAGTAGATTGAATGCAGTGGAGATGAGATCCCTCAGACGTAAGTGTGGCAAATCCATTTATGATAGAGTAAAGAATGCAAATATTAGGAAAGAATGTAAAGCTAAATTTAGCATAATTAATAGAATTAAAAAAGGGTCGCTCAGATGGTTTGGGCATGTTGAGCGAATGAATGAGGAAAGAGTGGTAAGAAAGATATATTTATTATATATAGAAAGATATATATAGAAAGATACAATGTAGATGGCGCCAGAAAGAGAGGACCGCGGAATACGTGGCATGACCAGATTAACCAAATACTCGAAGATAGTCCCGTTAGAAGCCTCAACAACCGGCGAACTTGCATGCAAAGATGTATGATTAATGTAATGTGAATTAGGCGAGAGTTGTATGTCAGGACAGAAGAGTGTGGCGCTCTATCCTCTCTGGGGAAAGCGGCGTGATGGCAAGTAAGTAAGTAGTAATTCTTTTTCTTTCTTTCTTTTTTTATGTAAATAAATAAAAACTTATTCCTTAGGAACCAACATGTAAAAGTACTGTCATTTTTGATGGGTTACAGCTAGTTTTTATTTCTAAAAATATTATTTATCCATTTTGTACAAATTTCAAAGTAAAAACCTTCATAGCCGTATATATGTAAAATATAAAATAATTCACATTTTCTTTTTCAAATAAAGCAAAATTATTTTGTGGTGACATAATTATAATTTATATAAAATAACTTTTTAAACACCACTTTTTTATTGAAAAAAAAATCAATATTTTTAGAAGCCAATGGCTTCTTCGTCAGGATAATAAAAATAAAATTTTAAAATCGAAATATAGATGAAAATATTGAAAAGTGATATATGGAAGATGATAATATAAAGTACCTACTTAACATGAAAATAAATTTAAAAGATAACTATTTGCAAAAAGGAGCTGATTATTTATAACATCCAGTTTACTATTAACACTCTTTCTTATTTCCAAAATTTCTAATTTATCAAACTGTGATTCTGCATAATTTGTATGTAAAATTTGTAAACCCTTATTAATATCAAAAGAATGATCCATAGCCAAAAGATGGTTAGAAAATTCGGAATAATTATTACTATTTAAACACCTTAAGTGTTCCTTAACTCTAACTTCAAAATTTCTACACGTTTTTCTTATATAAAAATAATCACAACGATTACAAATCAATTTATAAACACCCGATTTAAAAAAAAAATTATCCTTATCTTTATTATTTAATATGTATTTTTAAAAATTTATTATTAGCATAAAAAGCAGGTTGAATAACATTTGAGATATTTTTAACTATTGAATTAGAAATTTAATTATTTATAAATATAATTTTCCTCCAATGTTTATCAGAATCAAAAATTTAAGGGTTAACAAAAGATTAAAAAAAAAATTCTCTTACCTTTTATTTAACATAATATCAATTATTTTTTTATCATAACCATTATTAAACGCAATCTGTTTAATAATTTTTAATTCAATGTTAAAGTTATCAACAGATAATGGAATATTAATTAATCTATTTAACATTGAGTGAAAAGTTGACAATTTTTGAGAATATGGATGGTTAGAAGAATTGTGTATAACTATGTGTGTATATGTATCTTTACGAAATATGTTAAAATCAATTTTATTATTAACAATTGAAAGATTCAAATCCAAATAATTTATGCTAGAATTTTTGATTTCTATGGTAAATTGAATCCTTTTATGTAGTTTATTTAAGAAATTAAGAAAAAAAAATTAGTTGTATTTCAGGACCAGTCCATATACATACAATTTCATCAACATATCTTTTCCAAAAAAATACATATTTATAATACGTAAATAATAAAGCAGAACTCACAGAAAAATTAATATAGTTTGGAATAATTTGACGTTTAAATTTAAACAAATCAATCTATACTTGATCATTAATTTTTTGTATTTTTTTATTTTTTTTTTAGCCGTACTCGCTTTAATAACTTCTTCTTCAAATAAAGCTAAATTATTTTGTGGTTACATAATTATAATTTATATAAAATAACTTTGTAAACACCATTTTTTTATTGAAAAAAATAATTCAAAAATAATTCGAAGCCTATGGCTTCTTCGTCAGGATAACAAAAAAATTACAAGTTTACAAATTTTACATACAAATTATACAGAATCACAAATTATGCAGAATCACAAATTATGCAGAATCACAGTAGTTTTGGAAATAAGAAAGAGTCTTAATAGTAAATTGAATGTTGTAAATAACTTATTAATTTATATTTATTTTTAATAATTATATATTAATTTATTTTTATGTTAAGTAGGTACTTTATATTGTCATTTTCCATAAATACCTTTTTAATATTTTGATCTATAATTAAATATTATTTACGTTATCCTGACGAAGAAGCCATTGGCTTCGAAAAATGTTGAATTTTTTTATCAATAAAAAAGTGGTGTTTAAAAAGTTATTTTATATAAATTATAATTCATATTTATTATTTTCAATCGTTTTGACGAATCAAACAAAAAAAGTGATAACTTTAGTTATGACTAAATAAAGTTTTCGAAATAAATTATATGAATTACAAAACTCATTCATTGTACACAAAATTAATTTCTGTTCGTACAACTTATGTAGATTATGATAAATTTATTCGCTTTAATACAAGTCGAATAAAATGATAAAAACCTTGCGAAAATTGAAAAAAGTTTTTTTTTGCCATTTATCATTTTATTAAAATTTTATTGAAACAAATAAATTTTTCATAATAGATATAAGTTACTGTGATGATAGTTCAACTTTTTGCAAAAAATAAGTCAGAAATATTGAAAAAATGCACTTTGATACTGCATATCTCCATAACTATTGATATTAGGTCATGATTGCCTGAGCATTTTAGGCTCATAACACAGGCAGGAATGTATCGGCCAAGTTTCTGCTGCTGGCTCTGGTACACCTGTATATATTTTTTTATAATTTTCACATACATTGATTGAGCTACTTAACATGGGTCAGGGGGCTTGTGCTGTGCAAGCAATTTCAAATATGTGGCTTCAAAGACAAAGACTTTCTTGAAATGAGTACTGGCCAAAAGTGGAGCCATTTATTAGTAAACACCTCAGAAGAATTTTAAAATATTATTAAAATCATATCTACTTTCTGTTACCGCCACCTCAGCATTTACTGAAAGAATTTTTTCAGTAATGAATGCAAAGTGGCGGGAGGATAGAAATAAAGCAAATATTAATTTAATAAAAAATTAGCTCATTTATTTTAATTTTAGTTATAATTGTGGTGAGGCGTATGAAGTTTTTAAAAAAGAGTGTAAATTAATAAGTTGTGCGAGAAGCTCTAAAATAAAATACTGTTCATTTTTCTAAAGTACTGTTTAATATTCTTCTCAGACCTAAATATACTTTATTTCTTGTAAAAAAAAGTTGACAACCCTAGGTGAGCCACGCCTCTTTCTTTTGATGTGTGCTCGAAAAACCGACTACCAAGCCAAGTTTGGCGAACGTCTCTACGTACGGCCAAAAACCCCTGTACACATTGGGCCAAACTTACTTTGGGCCATCCTCGGCCAATGTGTACAGGCTCCTTTACACTTGCCCTACATGAATAATAATTCGAAGAAGATTCACCAGAAATCGCTCTGATTTTGTTTGTTCACTTTCACCACATTCTTTGCTAAAAATCAACTCCATCTCCACGCTTTTTTGATAAAAACAGTATTTCAATCATTTGTTTTGAGTTTTTGGGATGTAAAAGAAAACAATTTTAAAAAATTTAATATATTTTATTTTTAACAATAATAATCACTTTTGTTGTTTTCATTCATAGACACAATATTCTTAATATTATTTAAACTTTTTTATTTATTTAGTTGAAAATAAAAAGACACAAGTTAGTGATATGTATGTCTAAGAAGAGCATGAATAATCAGAATTAAACGTATTAATCTATGCCCTAGCATATTTCACATAGAAACAAATTTGAAATACACAGGGTTATTTGGAAAACATTAGTAACATCGCAAGACTATATTCCTGTCTGGATTTTAAGTCGAAAATGTTCAAGCAACCATGACCTAATATCAATAGCCATGGAGATGCGACAAATTTTGCATTTTTTCTCAATATTTTTTACTTATTTTTTGAAAAACGTTGTACTATCATTACAGTAACTTATATTGAATATGAAAAATTCATTCCCTTTAATACAAGTCAAATAAAATAAAAAAAACCTTTGAATTCCAATTGGAATTTTTTGCAGGGTTTTTATCATTTTATTTAACTTGTATTGAAACTAATGAATTTTTCGTAATCGATATCGATAGTAACTTATATAAGTTTATTGTAGTAATAGTTCAATGTTTTGTAAAAAATAAGACAGAAATATTGGAAAAAGTTGATATTGCATAACTCCATAACTATTGGTCATTGCCGCTTGAACATTTTCGACTCATAATCCAGGCAGGAATATAGTCCTGTGAGGTCATTAATGTTTTCCAAATAACCCTCTATATAACAATAACAGGAGTAAATAAAGTACGATAGACAAGAACAGTAGCAATCTAATGGAAAAAGTGAATATAGTGAAGTAATGAAAGAACAGACTGTAATAGCATCAGGAAATAAGTTTAGTGTGAATAATAAACAAAGACATAATAAGATACACGAGTGAAACTTCATTTGTATAAACTTGTGCCGCATATCATTATGTAGGTACGTATCTGAATATTAATTAAATGTTGACTTGAACTATTTACCAGTCTCCAGAGACCCAGTGCACGTGATATTTACTAAAATATTTCACAGTTCCAACCATAACAGTGATATTTAAGTTTATATTAAGTTAAATCACACCTCAAGAAAATAATGGAGATTGCGAGAATTGTACTAAAAATAAAATATTGTGCCACTTTGCGACCTCTCTATACTTTTATCAATATATTCTTTAATAAATACACAGGTACTATGAAGTAATTACCTTTGGTATATTAAATATAACTGACTTCAGGTGACATTAAAGTAAATAAATTACAAAAATTAGGGAAATAAGAAAGCGAAAATTTTGATGGCAGAGAAATAAAATAACATAAAAATAAAATTACGAGTTAAATCCACACATAAAATAAAGAGTCAACAATAGTCAACAACAACAAAAAAACAATAGTCAACAAGTTCGTCGCAAAAATAAAGAGTAAGAGGGTTCCAAGGTCAACGTGTTAATAATGATGAACCTATTGTTACAATTCTAGAGTTTGTGAATATTATATGAAGCAAAAAATGTATAAATATTTATAGCATATAATTATGGATTCTTGGTGCCTCTATAGTTCGCTCACAAATTTTACTCTTATTTTTTAATCTGGTATGATAGTCATGTACTATTTTTGGGCACCCACAATGTAAAATGTTTCTTTCGCACTAAATCTATTTATGCATTTTATTTCTATTGTATGTTCCTATAATTTAAACATGTTAAAATGTTTGGAGACACTGTTCCATTGTGATGTTGTCTCGCTTCTTCTTTGACCTGCCTCTCGCTGAAACAAAAGACTCCAGTAAATAATCATCCAGGTGATAAATAGTTATTTTTAATATTACGTTCACAGGACACAAACTAGTCAGTGTAGCTGTGGTGTTGTGCGAGAAGGTGAGCCTTTATTATTTATTACATTTTTAATGGCTTTCCATTATTCTTTAAGGCGATCGTCTTGCAAAGTGAGCAAATTTCACAATTTCTTCCCATATCTTCTTTTGCATTTTTAATAAAAATTTTGTAAAAAACATATTAAAATTTATTCATTATTTTCCATATATGTTAAACACGGATATCTTATTAAAATGACATAAACTAAATTATTTAACCATTCAAAAATAACCGAGCCTACCATGTTTTAAAAATGAAGAAAATTGCTCCATTTTGTGGGCCTTTTATGACTGAATGGCCTCGTGAGATGCCTTTTTTTCAATAGTATTATTAAAAACAGAAACAAGAAATAATCAAAATCTCTGTCGATATTTCTGATTTCTACTATTTAATCAAAAAGCATTTTTAAAACATTGTATGTTTGGTAATTTATAAATTGATTAAATAATTTAGTTAAGATATCCGTATTTAGAATAGGGTTGGTAGGCCGGTTATGGCCACTGCCCCAGTTTTGCCACTTGGATGTTCAAAGGTGTATAAATAGGACAATGAAAATATGTTTGTTATTTTATTTATACCGATCAATTTTTTAAACTGTGTTTTGTTTTGATAAATAATAGCTGTACCGCCATTTTTTTTCTTTGAGTATCGGTTGAAGTTTTTGGTGACGTTAGTTAAAATTAATTAAAGACTTAGCAAAAACAATAAGGGCCTGTGGATGAGTAATATGAAAATAACTTTTTAATCACTTATGTTTGTGTTCGTGAATCAATTTAGCCTATTGAATGAAAGTCCTAGAAACATTGTTTTAAAGCTATTTCATAATTTAGTTTATTTCTTAGTAGAAAAATGTCACATGGCCACAACTGGTATAGCATTCTTACTTTTGTTCTAGTTTTGGCCATGGACATGACGACAACTGGCTCACATAGTGTAGTTTTGGTCACCTTTTTTGAACAACATAATTAATTAGGTACATATTTACAATGACATTCGACTCTAAAAACCATGACCATAAAAAGAAAGAGGTAATTGAACAAACGTCAACAAGTCAACTCTCCTGGAGTACCTGGAAATCTGGATTCAACCAGATCTACTAAAATCATCATATCATACATTAAACTCGATGTTCGTCTGTATGTCTGTCTGTTCTCTATACAAATCCACACCGTTTGTCCGATTCTATTCAAATTTTGCTTGCTTATGCTTTGGGACCCGGTGGGTAACATAGGCAACATTTCCCCCCTATTCTCATACCCCTTTCTCTCCCCCTGACATATTTTTGATGCAAATCTTTACCGTTTCACCGATCGGACTCAAAATTTGGATTATTCTTTAGGACTCGGCGAGTAACATAGGCGATATTTCCCCCCTATTTTCATACCCTTTCCCCTCCCCCTGACATATTTTAGATGCAAATCTTTACCGTTTCACTGATCGGACTCAAAATTTGGAAACTTATTCTTTAGGACTCGGCGAGTAACATAGGCGATATTTCCTCCCTATTCTCATATCGCTTTCCCTCCCCCTGACATATTTTCGATGCAAATCTGTATCGTTTGACCGATCGGACTCAAAATTTGGAGACTTATTCTTTAGGACTCGACGAGTAACATAGGCGATACTTCCCCCCTATTCTCATACCCTTTCCCCTCCCCCTGACATATTTTCTATGCAAATCTGTACCGTTTCACCAATCGAACTCAAAATTTGGAAACTTATTCTTTAGGACTCGGCGAGTAACATAGATGATATTTCTCCCCTATTCTCATACCCCTTCTCCTCCCACTGACATATTTTCTATGCAAATCTGTACCGTTCGATCGATCGGACTCCAAATTTGGAAACTATTTCTTTAGGACTCGGCGGGTAACATAGGCGACATTCCCCACCTATTCTTTTAACCCTTCCCCTCCGCTGATATATTTTCGATGCAAATCTGTACCGTTCGACCGATCGGACTAAAAACTTGGAAACTTATTCTTTGGGACTCGGCAGGTAACATCGGCTATATTTCCTCTCTCCCCTTTTACCTTAATCAAACCTTTTTTCTCCCCACAAATTTATTTTCAAATTAATCCTTAACCCGTGCAACGCCGGGTACGAACAGCTAGTAAAAAATAAGATCAATAAAATCAAAATGGTTTAGATTAGACCAGTTGTACTGAAGCATCATTAATGCTATATACAGTATGTATAGCTTTCAAAGATGATAATTCAGTTCAGCAGTTAACCCTACAGTGGTCGCGCATCTAAATGAGACAGCAGAAGTCGCGCGGACTACGGACGTAGTCCATTTTTAAATTGAAATAAAATAAAAATTAAGCATAATATCTTTATTTTACTTATGAAAATATAATCGATTCAGTTTTGTTAACTAGATACAATAAACAAAACTTAATCACAACCTCTGTTTCATAATTAATAAAATATAAATAAAAATCCTCCAAAATTGGCACAAAAGTCACAGGTTTGGCTCTAAGTGAGATCACAATAAAACTATTTAGTAAAAATTATCAACTTATAATATTTTCTGCGTAGGAAAACACGCTATTTTCGAATGATCCCCACAAATGAACTTTATGCAAGCTGTACAAGACATTCTGGTGTTTTTATTGCGCGCTCTTCCACAATCATGACAGAGGCGCACTATATTACTCGACGTCCCCTCCGAGGTTG
Organism: Agrypnia vestita; assembly: GCA_016648135.1. Classification (NCBI taxonomy): domain Eukaryota; kingdom Metazoa; phylum Arthropoda; class Insecta; order Trichoptera; family Phryganeidae; genus Agrypnia; species Agrypnia vestita. Next base: position 21,641 of record JADDOH010009458.1, read on the forward strand.
GTGGTTGTTTTTCTACGTCCATAACACACAGAAAGTCTTTTATCTTTATTGTTAGGGACCTTGGAAACGATTTTTTTCCAACTCTCTTCTTTGCCAATGGTTTCATCCAAGCCAGATCACGACGGCAAACGCTTCCATAGTTTTTGTTTGCTGAGTAAATGCATAATGCGTCGAGTGCACTCAAATTTAACAAGTCAATGAAAACCGTTAGAGGTCATCTTCTAGAGTTTCTCGAAACGTTGTATAAAGAACACATTTTATCAACCAGTGAATGGTACCCACCGCTTACCCAGGACCGTTCTAAGAACAAAAGCTTCCATATCGCTCCTACTCAGTCGTCTCCAGGTTGACATTTTTTTTCGACTAACAAGCAGGACCGTGCTGCTCCGCACCGGTCGTATAACCGTTGCGAAATGGCACGGCCGCTCGAACAAAACCATTCACTGTCCCCGCCTCAAGATAAGTCTTTATTAAAAATAAAACAAAATACATAATTATATGCAAGGAAAATAACATAAACAGTAAAAGCTACACCAAAATAACAAAATAATAGAAAATAAAAGACGAGATCCCACGGCGGCGGCAGTGGAAAGCTTCAAGTCGAAGACAGGACAAAAAAAATAAATAAAGAAGAACAATCCGCTCCCATCAAGGGGAAAAAGAAAGACAAAACAAAAACGTGACACCCGGCAAGGGAAGTCAGGACCGGCAGATATACGTCCGATTCAAGAGCAATACACCTGAGATTAAAAATAACTCAACCCAGAAACATCAGACTTGGTATCGATCAGCTCTACAAGAGCAAGCTCTTTACTCAGGTCCCCGCAGGATTTCCCACCGAGACACCCACACCTTAACAAACTCACGGAAGCATCCGAAGTTCCTTGCATTCCTTACCAGGTCCTCGTTAGAGGGACGGAGGCCCGGGACGTTAATACTATGCCCAGTTATATCCTCAATCAAGTCCTCTCTCGCGTCGTTCATTATCTTGCATACCCAGAGGATATGTTCCGACGTCTGGGCCACACGGCCGCAGATACACCACGGATCTGCGGAGAGTCCAAGGTCGAAAAGCTTTGACCTGAACTCTCCGTGTCCAGAGAGTATCTGCACCGTATAGTGATCCAGAACCGGAAAATATCCGCTGCCCTTATCTTTCACAGCCACCTTCGGGAAGAAAGAATAAGTCCATCTCCCGGTGGTGGCCGTGTCCCATCTTTCTTGCCACTTTTATCAACCAGGTCAACTCCGTTTTTGTCCTGTTATAATAAGAGGAATTGTTTTTGACAACAATGTGTCGTCGACTCCGGTGTAAAAGTCAATACGCCGTCATCGCTGAGGTGGCTCATCATCTTCAGAACTTCCATGAAGGTTCTTGAATGCTTTAGAAGGTTCTGGAAAGAGAAAGTTCAAGAAGGTTCTTAAAGGTTTAAAACTGAGTGTCGGAGAATTTCGGTGAGTCTAGATGGTTCAGAATGTTCGATAAAGCTCTAGCAAGTTCTAGAAGATTTCTATATGGTTCCAAACAAAGTGGCGGAGTGTGTTGGTGACTATAGAAGGTTCCAGAACGTTCGGTAAAGTTCTAAAATGTTAAAGTTCTAAATTATGGTCCCGAGCGAGGCCGGGCTAATCAGCTAGTGTTAGATAAAATATTTAGTAGGGTGGATAATCATACTAGCCACTAACATTATTTTTTATACAAGATCGCCCTCCTCTGCTGCGGTCTTCCACATTTCCAGTCGCCAATAGTTTTACCAGATTATTAACTTTACTGGTTACTGTGTCCACAAACGGAAAGCGAATATCATACAGATCGTGAGCAAATCTCCTCTCCCATATACGTCATATCTCCCTGATTGTTCCAAAATGCATTTGTGTGTATTTATTTTATTGTTTTTTTATTTTTGAAGCGAAACACATCACAAAACACCCAGGCTTGAGTAAATTACCTAGATTAATTTTGACTTTTGACCGGGAATCGAATCCGGAACCCTCATATATATATATATATATATATACATATATATATATATATCATACCCACTGGGCCACGGGGGCCGCCTAAGGGCCTAGTTGTGCTGTTAGACAAAAAATCAAAAAATGTCGACCTACCGTATATCAATACGTATACTTAATTTACCATGGTAATCTCGAGCTTCATATCCACATCCTGGTAGGAAGGATCAAAAAATAAAACATTCAATATACAAATATGTTTATATATTTAATTATAAAAATATGTTTATATATTTAATTATAAAAATGTAAGTTAACATAACAAAATTAAGGAACTCGATCACATTCTGGTACGACTTTCACCCTCACGTCTATTACTCTGGACAGACCAGACTTGCGTGACCCGAAAATGCCTATAAAACTTAAAGGAAAGACATACCAGACTATTGTTAGACCCGGGATAATGTATGCTGGACTGTGTGCCACTCCTACTCTAGACTACTCGAAACAGCAGAAATGCGAATGCTCAGATGTTCAGCAGGACTAACACTAAAAGATAGGATTAAGTGCATTTGTGGTAGCCTGGGAGTCACGGACATAAGCAGTAAGCTGGAGGAACGACAGTTGGTACATAAGACGGGGACCACCAGACCACACGGTGAAGTAGGCAACGTCATCAAGAGGAAGGCCAAAGAGCTCCTAGATAACTCATTGCTCCAAAATACTACAGAGAAATGGCCTGGATGAAAGCCGATACCGATGAAAAGAAAGATACCCAGAACCGAAGAAGATACAGCCTGAGAACGAAAAGAGTCGACCCCAACAGCCTACCTAGGCAACTACTGGGACAGTGCAAGGAAGAAGAAGAAGTGGTAATGTAGATGTCAAGTCGGTTTTTTTAAATTAGAAAAACAAGAATAATGTTGTCTCTTTTGAATAAAGTCCAACGTATCTAACCCAAATATCTTATATCAATATTATAAATGGGTAATGACAATGTTTGTAATGGGGGACTATACAAATTCTATAATATTTTCGCAATATTATGATATGAATTCAAGCTCATTCCAGTTTTTCAACAAAATATTTAATCTACTTTGGCAAATTCTGGTTGGTCCCGGCTTCATTTTCCGTTAATAACTGAACAATATCTAATTTAGAATTCTGTACTGCTAATTGCAATGCTGTCATATTATATTTATCTAGATGATTTAAAACTTTTTTTAAGTTTTCTGGTTTATTCTGTTTTACGAAATCTAGTATACAAATTAGAATATTTTTAAAACCCCCTATCGTCGCAAGGTGAAGGGGTGTAGCTTTGTCATCTATTTCTGCGCAAGCATCGGCCCCCGCTTCTAGCAGTTGGATAACAATGTTTTCGTGCCCGTGCCTAGCGGCAACATGAAGAGCTGTCCAGCCATGCTTGTCTGCAGAATCCACGTCAGCCATGTTCTGTAGCAAGGCCAAAACACTCACTCGGTCACCTTTCTGAGCAGCTAAATGTAAGGCAGTCCAATTATCAGCATCTTGAGAATTAACGAAACATTCTAATAAAATTTCAACAATATCGCTGTGGCCACTGCGTGCTGCCATATGTAGAGCGGTCCAGCCTTTTTCAGTACGAGTATCGATACAAGCTCCCCTTTTCAATAACATTACAACAGCCTCTCTGTGGCCGTTCTCTGCCGCCATATGTAATGACGTCCGACCAGTGCTCGCTGGAGCGTTTACGAATTTCGTCATGGGGTGCCCACTCTCAAAGCTTTCAACGTGGCGCATTAAAGCGTGAATAATATCGAGTTTACCACTCAATGCCGCGAAGTGTAACGCTGTCATATCGTCTTTAGCGGTAGACAAAACATCGGAATTGTACTCCAATAATACCTGAACCACATTACAGTACCCTTTTTTTGTTGCGATATGCAAGGCTGTGGAGTTATCTTCATTTGTCGAGTTAACATCAGCACCTATTTCTAAAATAACTTTTACGACATCAACATGTCCATTTGAAGCGGCCAAGTACAGTCCGGTGTTCCCTTCAACATTAGTCGCTTCTACGTTAATTCTGTTTTGCAGCAATGCTATTACAACATGCTGATGTCCATTAAAGGCTGCAATGTGTAAGGCTGTCCATCTGTTCGTGCAAACTGTGTTAACTTCCGCATTTTCATTGATAAGAAGTGAAACAACATCAGTGTGGCCGTTCTCCGCCGCTGCAAACACAGGGGTGCAATATTCGCCAGCCCTGGAATCGTCACCGGCCATGTTGTCAGCGTGTGACCAACTGTCAAGTGTCACTGAATGTAGTGGTAAAGCAGAAATGTTAACCAGAGCATTTACATCCGCTGTCCCTTTATTTATTAGTACATGCACTACATCTCTATATCCTTTTTTTGCTGCCAAATACAAAGCTTTTCCGTTTTCTTCACTGTGGTCACCGACTGCACCCTGTTTCTTTAGCAAAGCAGACACAATGTCTTTATGTCCATTCCACGCCGCCAGCTGTAGGGCAGTTGTGTTACCGCCCAGGTACCCGACATCGGCTCTTCTTTCCAACAATAGATCTACAATTCGTCGGTGCCCTTTGCTCGCCGCCAAATGTAACGGGGTTTGTCTGTTTGTTGTTAACGAATTGACCGCAGCATTCTTCTCCATTAACATTTGGACAATGCGGTCGTTCCCATTTATTGCCGCCATATGCAGAGCCGTCCAGCCATAAGTCGTAACATCAGCGACATTGGCTTTACACTTTAATAATTCGTCAACCACACGCGCATGGCCATTGTACGAGGCAATGTGCAATGCCGTTTTCTTCCCCAGAGTTCGGGAGTGAATGTTAGCTCCTTTACTCAATAAAGCCGCGACGATTCTGTCGTGACCACTTTCCGCAGCGATATGTAGAGCTGTCCATTTATTCACAGTCAATGCATCAATATTTATGTCCTTTTCGAGTAACTCCAAAACGGTACATTCTAGACCATCTGCCGCGTAGTGGAGTGCTGTCCGACCGTCCTCATCTTTAATGTCAATATCAATAGCATTTTCCTGAATTAATACTGACGCGGCACTCTCTTCGCGCTCTTGTATCGCTATGTGTAGTGGCGTCATTCCATTTCGTGACAACGCATTAATATTAGCTCCCCGAGCCAGCAGCGCTCGAACAATATCCGTAAATCCGTGAAAAGCCGCCATACAAAGAGCTGTCCAATAATTTCTAAACACAGCGTCCACTTCTACACTTGTTCTTTCCAGTAACATGATCGCAATCTCCTTGTTGCCGTACATGGTCGCCAGGTGTAAAGGAGTGACTTCACTATTTGTGGTGTCGAAATTTGATCCGAAGTTTAAAAGTGTCTCCACTACTTCAATATGACCGTTTTGAATTGCATAAAAAAGAGGATTACGATTATTAATATTTTCCAAACCTAAAGAAGACCTTTCACATAATATTTTTTCAATTAAATTATGTCGGCCATATTCTGCTGCTAAACTCAACAGGTCAATAATATAATCGTCGTAATGAACATCAATATGCTTGTTTTCATGGAGAAATTTCACAATCTCAGAGCAGCCACAAATAAAAGCCGTTTGAATTGGGGTTTGATGGCATTTATCCTCATCTTTAATACCAGAATGTTTTTGAAGGAAAAGAGCGAATGTTTTGAGGCTGTTTCTCTGCGCAGAGTAGTGTAGTCCCGTTCGTCCAAACAGATCTCTTCCATTTATATCTGCGCCTTCACTTATGCATTTTTTAATATGTTCAATATTATCGGTCTTTGCAGCATAAAACATTTCATTCTGTTTTGTTACTACACTGCGATATTTAGCGAAGTTTCCTTCGAGTTTCATATTTCCGAGTAGTGTGGGCTTTCCTATTAGGACATTCTTCTGTAGGACTGATTCTTTTCCTTTTTCTATGAGCTTAAAAGCGGTGCAAGCGATCAATACAAGTGGGTCGAACGATGAAACATCCACCAGCAGGTCTCCGTGCCCCAAATAGCTCCGCAAGTTGGAACCGACTGGAACCGCGGAATATTCGTCAAAGAATGTGGTATCGGCAAGAAGCCCACTATTCTCTAAAATCTGTGTTAAATCTAAAACGAGCTTCTCCACAGCGACTCGCGTGTGATCATCAGCCAGTCTGTGAAGCATTTCCTTGTCTTTACGATTTAGTATTTTTTCCAGTAAACTCAATCTTTCAGCATATTCTTGCTGTATTGTATCGTTTTTAATTACTTTAAGTGTATCGATTATTTTAGATATCAATCGATTTTCAAGATTCAGGGAGGCGAAGAGCATTTCTATAGCCTCGTATGAAAATATTTTCCCCTTATTTAAACTTGATACAAAAATTTCATATTCTGATTTTGTCGCTTTTATTTGGGATATGCAGGCGTCGAAATTTAATTTTTTATAATTCTTTATAAGTTCCTCAAATTCATTTTCTTTTAATTTCATTTTTTTCAATAAAGAAATAAACCAATCTATATTTCCTTGACCGTTGCATATGCTAATGAGGTATTTTTTGTTTTCGTAATATTTCTTTTTAGAATCCAATTCCGATCTTAATTTTTTTCTATCGTCTGCAGAATCTAAATAATTTTCAACTCTGAATAATATGTCATTTATATTATCGTCGTAAAAAGTCATCACTTCATGCTTTTGTGAGCACGCATTAAACGCTTTAAATTCTTTTTTAATTTCTTCTAAGGAAATAATGCGTAAAATTCTAAAACAAATATCATTTATTTTTATAAGCGAGCGTCCGCTAACAGGATTCGATAAAAAATCTAGCAATGGAATAATTTTCTTCGAACTGCTGGATTTCGTTTGCGACTCCATTTTAGTCAGGAAAACCTGACAGGCATTTTTGATTTTTTGTAAATTGTCATAACGCCCAGTGTCGTTAACGAATGTTGATAAATTGTAAACACAACTGGTCCAACCGGAAGGATGAAAACTCGATCTCCCGCTTTCTTGTAATTTGAGTATGTATTTAATCTTACACACATTTTCTTTTTCTTCTTCCGACTTATCTCCAAGTTCCTCTTCTAACTTTTTCAGTAGCTGTTTTAACATCTCGATGTCCGCAGTGGTACCCAGAACATTATCGATTTCTTTCAAATCTACGCAGTTTAAATTGCTACAGATACTCTTTATATCCTTTAAATCGTCACTTTTTATTATTTTATCGTAGAATGTCGCAACCGCCCCGAGTGTCCTATTACGAAGTCTCACTAAAATTTCCGTCTTAACATTCCGGAGATCTCGCTGCAGACCGTAGAAAGAATCTTTTAAGTGTAACTCATGAGGGTGCTTTAGCGTGTCCCGCAACAGTTCGAGGTCGTCCAGTGCGTGGCGCAGATCGGCGTTAGTATCAGACGAGCAGGGGGACTCGCTCAGTACCTGCAGGGCTCGCTGCATCACTAGCATGCCTGCATCACCGAGCTCGCGTATATCAGCCGACAGAGCAAGATTCAGATACTTCAAAATTCTTTTTAAGTCGAACATATGTTTTATAATTGTAAAGTCTTCGTACAGTACCATAAATAACGAATTGTTTGTCAATACACTGTCTACGATTACATCACGATTCGATAATATTATTCTATTCTGACATTCTTTTTCGTGGAGGATAATTTCACGCAGGCACGTCGAAAAATTTCTTAGATGGTACAATATTTTATTTTTATCCAGCACGAGTTTATAAATCGCATCGCTCGCATTTTGTTGGACAGTGCAAGAAAGATAAACCATTAAGCAAAACAATATTTCCTCCAGAGGTAACAACACATCGCGAGTTCCCCTCAGTTGATGCTTCAGAACGTGCAAATGTTGTGCCAGGGCTCTTCCTATATATATCAACTCATCGTCTACATCTCTCGAAGCATATTTCGTGCACAGTACATCGATATGCTGAATAGTGGTTTTAATCCTCTCTCGCACATCTTCCAAAGGTATGCCACCGGATTTAACTTCTTGCTCCGCTTCAATATATCCTTGGCAGAAAAACTGTGCATCCAAAATTGTATACTCCACCACCATTTGCATATGTAATGATAACGGAACATTCTTCAGTTTCAATTCAATATACGACTCCCGTAAACAATCGATGTTTAAATCATCTAACGGCCCTATTTCTCGGATAAAGATTGTTAGCAGTTCAACACTACCCAGGAAAATTATCTCGCTGAAAGTTTTTTTACCAGAATTCACAAAATCTGTTTTGAAACATTTAAGCAATTCCTCCTTTTCCTCTTCACTGATATGGGCGACAATCGCTCCCCTCGCTAGCATGTACTTTGCAATCGGCCACTTCCTGCTTTTTATAGCTAACTGTAAAGGACTTTTATCATATACATTGAGCACATTGACGTTAGCTCCCGCGACCAGGAGCTCCTGTACGACGTCCCACTTGCCAGCCTTCATGGTCCGCTGCAACGCAGTGACACCGTTCCAGTCGGCGATATTTACGTCCGCTCCTCGGTTTATCAGACATCGCGCCACCTCCCAGCGGCTGGCTTTTATAGCTATTTGAAAAACGGTCATGCTGTAGCGGTCCCTAGAGTCGATGTCGACCCGTCGCTGCAGCAGAAACTCCACGACAGAGAGGTGACCCTTGCGTGCCGCCCAAGACAGAGACTTCATACCAAACTTGTCGGAAATGTGAATGTCTGCCCCCTTGCTCTCCAAATACTTTACTACTTCTAAGTGGCCACCTTTAGCGGCATGCTCCACGGGGGTTATACCATTTTGATCCGCATCGTCGAGGGCGACTTCGCAGTCAACCAAGTACCGGACGACACTCAAGTGCCCGCACTCTGCGCTCCATGACAGGACACTCTTGCCGAACACATCCTGGTGCGTAATATTTGCGCCGAGCTCTACCAATGTTCCGACTGTTTCGATGTTTCCCTGCCTAGCTGCGAGATGTAACGGAGTCCTACCATCTTTGTCGATAACGTCTATTTCTGCCGGAAGCAATTTACCTAAGTACCGCACTATTCTGTTGTGGTTTTCCTTGGCAGCAATATGTAACGAAGTGCACCCTTCGCTATTTGTAGCCATCAGTAGATAATGGCAGTCATCTCTATTTTCCAACTGTCTCTGGATCATGTCCAGGTTATCATTCTTAACTGCTTCGAAGAAGGGTGATATCTGTATTCTTTTCCCGTAAATGCTGTTCCACACTTCTTTTAGGTTCGGAGCACACTCGCTACTAGTAAAATGTTCCTTCAAGTACTCTACGTATTGTAAATTGCTTTCCTCGAATATTTTAAAAATTGTCGCTGAAATTATATGTCTTATCGCTTCTACAGGCCAGGCTCGCAATGAATCTAAAAACGTACTAAATGTTTCGGGGCTGTTCATCTTGGCCGCTAAATACAAGGCTGTGTCGCCCTCCAAGTCGCGAGCCGCGATGAAGGCGACATAAGCTATTCCGGCTGGATATGCCGCTACACCGCTCAGAAGAAATTTAATTACACGATCGTTCTGTTCCTGCACCGCTATATGCAAAGCTGTTTGATACAATTTATTGTAGAATAACTTCCTACTTTTCAACCATAATTCGTTTATCATTAACGCGTTCTCGCGAGTAGGTAATTGTTGGCATTTACTCAACATCTCATTGATAAACCGTCGGAGAAACTTATTGTCGTATTTTAGTAGAATCTTGGACACGAGTAACTCATCCACGGGCGGGCACCCGTGACGCGGCCCTCGCAACCTTTGTAGCCAGTGAACCACTAATTCGGCTGCGTAATATTCGGAAAATGTTCTGTGGATGAACTCCACGTCACCCTCTCCGTTGATCTGGATCAGCCCCACTCTATTGAGTTCTATGATCTCGTCGTCCTCGTGTTTCTCCTTTAAGTAGTGATGTTCGTCGTCTGGGAAAGTCAACCGAAAGCCGAGCGTACGGTGTTTGTTAGCGAGGACTTTCTCGAGCCACGCTCTGTTTACTTTCGTCAATCCGGCGGACAAACCAGATTTGTCGTTCAAATAAATATCGAACTTCTTACTAATAAATACCCTGTATAAGTCGTACACATTCTCGATATACAAATTGACGGGATCGTAGATATTTTCGGGAGATTCGACGAACGACTTGGCCTGTCGCAACGAGATCTCGGCCAACATGCGTAACTGCAAAGGTATTCCCACAAAGTCAGTTATGTTAGTACCGAGAACCGCTTCGACCGTGGTGTACAGAGACTCGGCGTACTGCCGCAGCCTGCTACGCTCTGCGCAACCAAATCCCTCCAGCTCCAGAGCGAGCTGAGACTGCCAGAACTTCTCCAGGAATTCCAGTTGCGTCAGTTTTCCGATGTTCTCAAACTTCGTAGCGAACACCGACAACTCGTTTTCCAACAATTTGCTCGGATACTTGCGGGTTGTCACAAATATTACCGAAGACGTTTTATCTTTCAGATACTTTAACAGCTGTATAACTTTTTCTTTGGCGCATTTTCTCGCTATTCTTCCAGAACACTCTTCTTTGATCTCATCAAATCCGTCGAATAATAAAAATATTTTCATAGAAATATTTCCTAGACAATGTTTCAACAATTCGAATTCCAAACTATCTCTCTTTCCAGAAAGTAAGAATACAGCTACAGAGTCCGCGCTGAGCTCGGAGGGCAGATTCTTAATCGGCGTTTGGAAGTGTTTCAAGTCTATTCGTATCACCCAAGCTGTGACATGTCCAAGCGTGACGTCCAGCCAGTATATGGTCTTACTTGCTTGTTGATGGCACATTTGCTTAAACAAAAGTGCGCCGTCTCGGGTGAATTGCGCGGTCACTATCCTCCCCTCCTCCCTCTCCCCCCACCACCGCTCCCCAACCGTCACGTCGCAGAGCCCGCTGATCACGAAGCATGTACTTGGGCTGAGATGATCCTTGAAATTTAATAAAACCTTTTGCGCCTTTTCTGTAGTCGTATCGACGTTAACTGTAGCGTGTACCACTTCCAAGTCGCATAAGTTTAGTAACTCGCTACCAACCCTTAGTTCCGGGTTTATTTTAGTAACAATGTACTTAAATTTAATTGTATCTAATAGATGACTTATCGTCGAAGGATCTAACGGGGCGACAAAATCTTCCAAGCTCAAGATGTCTCCTTGTAAAAGTATCGTTTTCTTTCGAAAAAACAACTTCTGTGCTTCTTCGGTGAGACCCGAGAACGTGATATCTCTAACATTTACCTTCCTTACTACAAGATGGGAACTATGAAAATTAAAATGCTTAAACAAATTTTCTTGATTGGAAGAAATTAATATAAATTTTTTAATAGAAGATTTCTTCAAATTATCTAAAATGCATTTAAGAAGATCTATGTCACACTGCCTGATCTCTGATTTATATTTATATTCAATTATCAACAAGTTATCGAATGAAAAATTTGATTTTAGTACGCCTTGAATGTCGAGAAATCTCTCTAGTTTTAAAAACTGCCCCCACTCTAAAAAAGTTTGATACTTATCGTCTAAATATTGTGACAAAAATTTACTATTTTCGATATCCAATTTCCAATTGTCTTTAATTTGACTGAATACATTATGCAATCTTGTCGCTTCGAAACTGGTGTCTGGAGTCGAGATGTATAAAATACGCTGGGCCCTGGATTCTAGGAAATCCTTCAGTCCGACGCTGTCTTTGAAGTTAAACTGGCTTTCTGCCAAGGAATGAAGATAGTTGAGGGTTTCCACTCGGTAGAAGGAATCCGCGGCGGAAGGTACCAGCGCCGTCTGCTCCTTGATGGCGGCCGTGGCTTCTGCAGGGAACCATCGCATCACTTGTTTTATGTGTCTGATGACCATGTGCATGTGAAGAGAGTCTTTCGTTTCGCTGATGACGTATCGTTTTTCTTTATCGATTACGAACTTTCCAAATAAATCGCCGGGATCCTGAAACTCGTATTGGATAGCAAATTCCTCCATTTTGGTCAACTTGACGTTTGACTCGCGCAATGCAACCCACCTGTCTATCAAGAGCAGCTCGTCTTCGGAGAATACTCTCAAACTGCACGAGGCACCATCAAATTTTTCGAAATAATAATGGCAACCCTGTAGTTTCTGAGGTGTAGGTGACAGCACCGGATGAAAATGGTTTTTGTATTTACCTTTTTCGAAAAACCTTTTTAGCTCCGGTCCTCCAAAGGGCCAGTCGCGCATTTCGTATATGACGGGCGAGTTATCTAAAGCTTCCAGAATCTTCGTCATTCTGTGGACCGCCAGATTGTAGGCTGCGGTGTTCTTTTCCACCATGTTCAAATCACCTAAGTCAGTCATTACACGATACACACTTCCCACATGCAAGTTGCAACTATTTATGCTGTTGGGTGCGGATAAGAAACTCGCGATATCTAATCTCTTCAGAGACATCGATTTGTCGTGTCGAAAATCAAAATCATTCTTCATTTTGGATAGCATGCGTTTGCAACCCGGACTATCGAATACAACCGCGTGCGCGTGAAATCCGTTGCGACCATCTTGTATCTTCACCAAAACCGAGTTCTTAGTTTGGAGGTACTTGACAGAGAATGTGGTGACTTGCGCCAGCCAGCCACCCAGAGAGTGGCCCGTGACTGATAAACGAAAACAACGTTCGGGCATTTTGTTGAGTTCCTTCAAGGAACTCGCAATTCTATCGGTAAACGTGATGGCTGAATTAATGCGCGATACATATTCATTGAAAAGTACGCTTTTAATATTGGTCCACATAGAGCCCGGATCAGTCAGAACTGTTCCTCGGTGAGCGATGACCACCTGCTGCTGGAAGGGGTTCCAGTATGCAGCACCCACATAGCCGTTTCTCCAGCCTGCGTTGCAGGCCGTCGTCAGCAACCTCCATCCGTCCGGTAACTGAAGCTCTCTCTCGCAGGTGCAGTCGCTGTAAACCTTCAGAGCAAAATGCGCCAATATCGCCGCACTCGGATACGGGTCCAAATTTAGTTTTTCCCGCTTTGCTCCGATGTCTCTGGTCTGTGCGCGCAATGAGTCGATGTAATTCTCGTCACTCAATTTTAAAGAATTGTCCACCTTCAATTTCATAGAAAGTGGTTCAACAAATCCTTCGTCAACGTCGATATAAAACACTTCACTAGGCGGGTGAAGTGTCGCGATTGGTTGCAACGCCGAAAGCCCAGGGGTCCCGGTTATCCGGGTCCCGCGTGACGGATCTTGTTTTGTAATGCAAAATGCAGTCAGGCCAGACTGGTTCCTGATGTCTTGTCGGAGACCATCTTGGGTTAGAAGAAATTCTACGAAGCTCCGATAATTTTTCTTGATGGCAATGTGCAACATTGTATTTCCTCTACTATTTTGGGCATTGACATCAGCTCCATTTTGTAAGCACATTTTTATTTCATCGATAATTACTTTTTCAGGTGCAGTTCCACGAAGGATAGCAAAAAGTTTAGAGTTGTTTAAAACCTGTAAATCTTCTGCGCTGCTACTTCTGGAAAAATTTTGCGATGATTCTGCTTGACGTACCTCATTATCGGGTGGCCTTTCATTTTGTTTTAACGTCAACATTTTTGCTCTCCAATGTTGTATCGTAGTCACAATTCAGGACCGATTCTTCTTCGCGGTTCCGCTAACCTGAAAAATAAAGTCCTTAGTAAACAGAAATACTCATCTTCCAATTACACCTTTTTTTAGATACGAAAAATACAGATTTTGAATAGGTTATATAAACCATTTTAGTGGAACAATTATTTTCCCACCATGACATTCCCCACCACAGTCGGAATGTTAAATAGTGAGATCATAATTTACAGCAAATACTTAATTTGCCTTCAATACATCCAATGTAAGAGTCGTCAAGGCTGAAAATGATATCAAAAGGAGAGTGGCTGTGGGAAACAAAGTAAATGGCGCTCAGAATGCAATGGATAGCCAATAAAAAGCTATCAAAAAGAAGCAAAACTAGCGGTATTGTAGCTGTACTGGCTGTAGCGTAGTAGGTAGAATAAAGATGGTTTGGTCATGAGGAACATATGAGTGACGAAAGGTAGGTTAAAGGCAGCTGAAATAGAGGGCGTCTTCAAATTTGCACGATCTGCTACTAGAAATATTGAAATATGGCCCTATTAAAAGCCTCATAAACCTTAGAGTATGTATGAGAAGGTATATAAATTTAGCCGAAGCAAAAGTCTTGTGCCAAGACAGAATAATGTGGCGTTATAGCCTCTCTACCTAACCCTGCAAATAAATGGTGTAATAGTTAAAAAGAAGAATATTTAAATTGTATACATTAAATATATCAAAATATGTGTGAAATGTTAGTAAATGTATCAGTCAAGCGAATAGTGCTCCATAATCAATCAATGCTAGAAGATTAAAGAGTTAAGGTTGTTATTACGGTCGTTAGACATGTTTAACTGTAACTGGTTGCGGATATTTTATATGAACCGTATGTTTTTCCGAGAAACGATTCTCGACGTTTCGTTGAATTCTTATTCAACGTCATCAGGAGGACGACATTTACCCGCCGAGGTAGAGGGCGGACTGATTACTACTTTCGAGGGCGTAAATTATATGCACTTTGTAGTGGAGTGTTCACTTCTTCTACAATAGAGGTCGCCAGTGTGCAATATGTACTAGTTACGTCGGCGGACTTTACTGCGAGGTCTCTCAAGGGTTGAACCAAACGTCGGCCCGAAAGGTCGTAACAACACGGCATAATACCCCAGTAAACACAAACTTGAAGATTCTGAGTGGCCGTGAAAACCTAAGAACATTCTTATGTGTTTATCAGATTCTAATTATTAGTATTAGAATGGTCTCGACCAAGCGCAGCCCTCAGTGATATTTTCAAGTATGTCGAATAAATATTACTTGGGTACTCGAAAATGGGCCGCGGAAAAATATTTCCTTATTTACTCTCAGGCGCGCCCGTGTAATTTTACATATGTAAAAGTATGTCAATCTGATAAGTATTCGCACAAAGAATATGATAAAAGATGTTTCAGTTTATTCTGACATCTGTAATGTCCCTTATCTGAGTTTAAAGATATCGGCCCAGACTGATAGTCGGCGACCGGCGGCCGCCATCGGCTCGCCCGACCGGCGGCCGCCATCGGCTCGCCCGACCGGCGCACTGTTAACTTTTCAGGGCTACACAATGTTTGCCTACCTCAAGGAGTCGGTCAAACATAAAATATTATTTATTTAATTCTTAAATTAAAATATCCCAACAAAGGGTGCATTTGGCGCATTTAAATACTTAGGTATTTTCACTTCCTTTTCTGTCTGAGAAAGGAATTCTTATTGATTTTATCAAATTTCATCTCAATCTAGCGGCCGTTTTATAACGTAACGCTGCGCTCCGCGCTGTCGCGCGAGCCTTCCCTGTATTTGAATAAACATGACATATGTATTTTATTCAAAAATACATAAAGTACATTTTCAAGCGTCTTAACTAGTCCTTAAATATTTCATTAAATATTTCAACTTAAATATTTCATTTCTTAAGTATTTCAAATATTTCATAACATTTTATTTTGTAAGACACAAATGTAATTTCTTCAGGGAATTCTTGAGAGTCCGATCGCAGCATCCAGGATCCGTCGCTCAATCGGTCGCCCACGCGTTCCGCCGGAGATACCATCGTATCGTCTATAGGATTACAGCGCCGACTATCCGCGCGGTCGCGTGGTGGGATGCCCTGTGCGTTTCCATCCCCACTGTTTTATGTCCCTGCATGTTACCATACCCACAGTGTCTGTCCTATCCTACAAGGACGGTGGCCCTAATGGGGGCCTTTCCTCTGACGACTTGAAATGGGTCATCATCATTAACAGCCTCTAATGATGTTGCCATCATAATCTACCTGTCCGATACAAGCGCTTCACGTCCTTGTGGGTAAATACAAAACGTGTCATCCACATATCTTAGCCAGATTGAAGGTGGGTGAGTGGCAGTTCTCAGTGCTTTTTCTTCGAAGTGTTCCATGAATAAATTGGCGACTACTGGAGATATTGGTGATCCCATTGCTCTTCCTTCTTTTTGATATAGTAGTCACCTCTCCACAGGAAATAATTATTTCCTGTTTACAAACAAATTACAAACAGGCAGTGTTGTAGAGGCTCGATATATCGCTCAGAGATGTTGATTTTTATTAACAGTTGGTGAGTAATATCTAAGCTCTCGTTGACTGGTACAGCAGCCCTCAAACATCTTGAAATTTTTCAGCGTAGTGGGGGGAAGTTTGCGCATGTACTATTCCACCAACGAGACCCAAAATTTGTTTTCTGCGCATTCCGCCACTACGCCAAAAATTTTCAAGAAGTTTGCCGGCAACTGAACATTTGTGTATTCCATATTGTGTATTTGTATATTCCACATCAAAACTCACAAGAATATCGTCCTTCCTTATTTTTACATCTTTGATGACACATCCAAAAGTTTTCGTAACTCATCAGAATGTTTGCGGTTGTTAATATTTCGACAATTCTGCGATTTGTCATAGGTACGTAATCCTGTCACAGATTTGCCAATGTTTATCTGTCAAGGTGTTAGATAGCAAAAATGCATTTTGAGTATTGTTGCAGCGATCTTAAAACAATCTCGGCGCTGGTGCACTATTAATTTAATCAGTAATAATTTCTCGGTGGTTTTGCGTAAAATTCGGCTAGAGCACGAGATATCATTGTGCGGTTTTTGTCGGACACAATTCGGAACTAACTTATTATCACGACATTCTTTCAAAAACACTACAGGCACTTAGATGGTTTTCTAGTTTCACTCTTAATTTGCCGAACTTTTGCACTTGCTTATAAACTTCCTTTCCGTATAGGTTAGTTAGACGTAACTAGTACATATTGCATACTGGCGACCTCTATTGTAGAAGAAGTGAACACTCCACAACAAAGTGCATATAATTTACACCCTCAAAAGTAGTAATTCGTCCGCCCTGTACCTCCGCGGGTAAATGTCGTCCTCCTGATGACGTTGAATAAGAATTCAACGAAACGTCGAGAATCGTTTCTCGGAAAAACATACGGTTCGTATAAAATATCCGCAACCAGTTACAGTTATAAATGCTAGATAACTCTTAACAGAAAATATCAGATCATACCACAATCAGCTGTAAGCAGTAAGCACCAGCACCAAATACCACAGCAGCTGCATCCGAGTACCAATACCAAGTACCAGCACCAAGTACAGTCCGTTCAAACCTTTAATAGAGACGATTTTTGTAACGGGATGTTTACAAAAAAATATTTTTTAATAATCGCATAATTTTTAAATAATAATTAGGTATCTATTTATGAGACAATATTTAAAACATACAAAACAACATACGTGCATTCCTGCCTTGAAAATGAGTCGAAAATGTTCAAGCAACTCTAATATCAATAGTTATGGAGATATGTAATATCACAGTTTGCATTTTTTTTACAATATTTATGAATTCTTTTTTTACAAAAAGTTAAACTATCATTAAGGAAGGGGCGTTCAGTGAGAACAATAAGCATGATTTTTATTGAAATATACACGGTTATTTGTAAAACATTCATGACATATTGAAAGTTAAACTTGCTACTTAATTAAATATAATAAACAATATAAATTAAATTAAATCTATTTACAAAATCCTTCCCATTTGTTTAGAGAAATTTTTTAATAGTACTTTTTTTGGTTGAAGTTATTTTACGTTTGTTTTACGGTCTACTTATACTAATGTCAATACGATTATCTATCAAGGGCTGTAAGTAAACAACAAAGAATGAATGATTTTAAAAACAAATTCTATAATTATTTTACAAATATTGTAGAATTGTAGAGCATAGATTGTACCATAGAATGTACCATTTTGCTCTTGTGCCACAGAAGGCGCCACCGCTGGACGTTCCGACAGTGTTGCTCCGCGCTTCTGTGTTTCGCAAATACCTATCGGTATTCCAGTTTTTTGACTTTTGTACTTGTGAATTTTTGGAAATGTCGTCATTCGTGAAGTGAATACCTACGAACATTCCGGTGCTACTGGTAGTACCTTAGGAAAAGTGGGATTTTCCCCAAGTAATTTTCCGACTCTGGGTCAATTCCCTACTTTGTCGGAAAACCTCGGGAAAATCACGGAAAATTTGAGAACGGGTGACATCTTTTTTATTTTTGACATTTTTGGCATTTTGAGTTTTGTGCTGTGTTCCCAGGGTAGGAAAACCCAGGGAAAACACTTTTAGTTTTAGTGTATACCTGTTGATAAGTGTGGAAAACTCAACTCTTAAACCGTCCTAGTTTTAGTGAATTTTCTTTTTGTTCTGTGATCCCAGGGTTAGTAAACCCTGGGAAAACACTCTTAGTGTTTAGGTATTTTCCACAGTTTAATAGGTATTGACAACTTTCTAGTGATAAGAGTTTAGTGAAATTTTCTTTTTGATTTGTGTTCCTCGGAGACGCTTTCCCGAGGAAAACACTCTGTGTTGTGTAACTTTATAATTTCTTATTGACTATTTTCATTGTTCTATTTCATGATTCTTATTTCTGTTACAACTCGCTTATTTATAGTCATATCGGAGTGAGAAAAACTTTGTGGAGATCGCCATCTTCTGAACTTTCCGGGGATGGCGGAAAAATCTGGAAAATCCCCGTTCAGGGGTGACCCTAAGGATCATCCCCTTCTACAGAAGGGCTTAACGCCAGAACAAGTGTCATCCGCCCTAAGGAATTTGCTAGTTGAGATGGAACAGGCTGCCACGCCCATCTCAAGTAGGTCCACGACCCCTTCTAGGGGCCCCAGTGCCTACGCTGGCAGGCCAACAAACAAGAAACGAGCTGAAACGGAAGAACTATCATCGATGTTGCCCGTCTCCGGATCTTCGGGGAAGGAGCAAGAACTAGAATTCATGGAGAGAGCCCGCGGTATTACGATGGCGCTAAATTCGCTAACTTTAGAGGATAAGAATCGTTTGACGATAATACAAAAGACGAAAATTACTGCTTGCAGTTCCGATTTTTTAGCGCTGGTAACGGATCTCGTAACTGAGAACTCACGCCTTAAGGGCGCTTTGGAAGAACATAGAACTATTGGCTATGTCAAGTCACATAATGACCTTCTAGAATTCAAAACCAGCGTCAGCAACTCTTTTGCAGAAATGAGCGAAAAAATAGATGTAATCGCTAAGTGTGCTTCTGGTGGAGAAAGTTTCAAAAATGAATTTGGAATCCTGAGAGAGGACATAGCGAAGGGGATCATGAGCTGCGCCTCCCAGGCACCGCTGAAGTCTTCTTACGCCAATGTTGCATCAACAATAAATGTTCGAGGACAAAAGAGAGAGGTCGGGCCCGCTCCGTCCTCTGTTATCATTTACCCTAAGGAGGCCGAGGGCACCTCGGCAGACGCAACTAAGACTATTCTTATGGATACACTTAAGCCGACTAATGACGGTTTTCGTCTGGTCAGGGTTAGGCGTGTCCGAGGAGCGGGGGTCTTACTAGAAACCTCGTCAAACTCAGGTCTGGCTAGCATAAAGGCTGCCAAGAGCAGATTGGAATCCAAGGGATTAGTCATGATAGAACCGAAGGGCAGATTGCCAAGAGTGGCCATCTACGATGTGCCTCGAAGCTTAAATGAGAACACCTTTCTCCAAGAATTCTATGCCACAAATATCGATGGAAATACGGAGGTATCCTTTGAGGAGTTTAAAAAAACGACAAAAAGAATAAACATGTTTGGCCGCCGTGATGGCGATAGTGTAAACTGTGTTTACACCGTTTTGCCAGCAGTTAGGAAAATTATTCTTGACGATGGGCGAATATACCTGAAAGAAGGTTGGCAGTCATGCCGAGTACGTGATTTCATTGGTGCTACACGGTGCTACAAATGCCATATGTATGGGCATATTACAAAGTCTTGTAAACAGAAAGTTGATACGTGCCGTCATTGTGCCACTCAAGGTCACAAAGAAGAGGCGTGCACAAAACTAGACGACCCTCCGCGATGCGCCACATGCTCTCGCTTCAAGAAACCTGCCGAACATCGCACGGGCGACGCGGAGTGTCCTGCATTGCAGGCCGCGGTCGATCTCAGCGTGAAACTTACCAACTATGGCTAATGAGATTAAAATCGGCCAGGTTAATGTTGGCCGATCGCGCGCTGCATCCCTTGAGTTGTAGCGTGCGATTGGTGAACTTAATTTAACCATGATTCTGGTACAGGAACAGTACACGAGGCAGAGCAGGTCTCCCGGGATTGAGGCGCCCCTCGTTATGATCGAGGAGGGTGTGTCGCCGGGTGCAGGTATATTGGTCGATACTAGTCGCCTGAAACCCCTGTACCTGGCACACCTCTCCGATAGGTATCGAGTGTGCGCCTCCGTCGTGTTTGAAGGGATCGAGATATATTTTATCTCGATTTACTTCAAGTACGGCGACCCTGTGGGCCCTCACATTCTAGGTCTCTCCCGTACCCTGGATGAATTAAAAGGGAAGCATGTGTTGATTTGTGGAGACTTTAATGCTCGGTCTCCCCTCTGGCATGATCACTCTGGGCAGCACAATAACTACGATCGTAGAATCGCCGTTGAGGGGTTCATCGCTTGTTACGGCCTGAATATCCTCAACGAGGCAGGTTCACTACCAACATTTGCAGGGTATGCCGGTGGGGAGAGTCGTGTTGATCTCTCCTTATGTACGAATAATATGCTGGGACTTGTCAAAGACTGGAGAGTGTTGGACGGTGCGATTGAGTGTGACCACCGCCTAATCACTTTTCATGTGAGCTCTTAAACGAGGCTGTAGTGAGATCGGCCGACTCCGTTATCGGTCGCACTCGCCCGGGGAAACATTTTTCAACCCGCTGGTGGACTACTGACCTGGGGGTGCTGCGGGCTGCCTACCGTCGGGCCTATCGGCGTTGCGGGGTTGTTCGTCAGGATCTTGCTGCTCCTATGGTGCAGCAAACCCTGGTGGAGGAGCTCCGTGTGGCTAGGTCGGCTTACACGGCGGCGATCCGTAGCGCCAAACGGGCCCACTGGCAACAGTGGGTGACCGAGATTGGGAATGCCGATCCTTGGCGTATCACTGGGCTTGTCCGGAGGAGTGTCAGAAACCCCGTTGCTCTCCTTTCCGGGATCACTCTCCGCGGAAGGACGACGGATGGTCTGATCTCCACCCTGGATGGGCTCTTGGAGAAACTTGTGCCTCTAGAGCGGACTGGAGGGGAGGAGGATCATCACCGGCTTGTCCGTGCCCTGGCCCGGCTCCCAACTAGCTCTATGCTGCTAGAGTCTCGAGTGCCACCACCTGTTACGGGAGCTGAGCTGAGCGTCATTTTTAGGAACCTAGGTCCTGGGAAGGCTCCCGGTGTGGACAAGATTACGGGGGCGATAGCGAAGAATGTTTGGAGGTATGCCAGTAAAGAAGTTTTGTTTGTGATGAATAAGTGCATTAGTGTAGGAGTTTTTCCTGCCGTATGGAAGAGAGGTGTGCTCTCAATCATACCCAAGGGGAACTCCAAACCTCGGTCAGATCCAGGTGCGTATCGCCCAATCACACTCCTTCCTGTTTTCGGGAAGGTGCTTGAGACGGTGATCCGGAACAGGCTTGAGAGAAATCTCTCGCCTGCCTGTGACCGACAGTTTGGGTTTGTCAGGGGTAGGTCAACGGAGCACGCCATGTTGTTTGCACGTGATTGGGTGAAGAATAATTGTAAGAAGTATGTCATAGGTATTTTCTTGGACATATCGGGTGCCTTCGATAATGCCTGGTGGGAGATGATTCTTACCAAGCTGAAGGTCCGGCAGTGTCCGGGGTATCTCTTTGACATTGTCAAAAGTTACCTCGGTGATCGTACCGTGACCCTCAGCTATGGTGGATTATCCCGCACCAGGCCTCTGGACATGGGTTGCCCTCAGGGTTCGGTTCTAGGACCGACTCTGTGGAACATCCTCTTTGACGACCTGTTACTGCTTCCGCTACCGGTGGACTGCACGACTATAGCCTACGCGGATGATGCTCTCCCGCTCGTTTCTGGACAGACTCGCAGAGAATTAGAGGAAAAGGGTAATAGGTATTGACCTATTACCTATTACCTATTACCGCAATTGTGCGATGATTTCTGACTGGTGTAAAAGAAACAAGTTAGCTCTGGCGCCTTCGAAAACGGTTGCTCTGAAGATGAAGGGTGGCTTGAGTCAGGTTAGGAATCCGATTTTGAAAGTGGATGGAATAACTGTAAAATTTGAAAGAGAAGTTAAGTACCTAGGAGTGACCTTTGACATGTCGGGCTCCTTTCTGGCTCATGTCAAGACCATCTCCGACCGTGCGGGGGTCTTCTTTGCTTCCATGAAGCGGATGAGTGTTGCGGACTGGGGCATCCGTTCGCCGGCTATGCGACTAGTTTACAAGGCTACTTATGTGGCTCAGGTCACGTATGCAGCCGAGGTCTGGTCGCATAGGCTCCGGATTAGGGTTGTCGCTGCAGCTCTGAATAGTGGGCAGAGAGTTCCGTTGCTGGCGCTGACGGGGGCCTACCGGACGGTTTCTAGTCAGGCCCTCCCGGTTCTAGCGGGGGTGCTCCCTGCAGACTTGGAGGTTTTGGAGACCTGCGCGCGCCGTAAACTTAGGCGGGGTCTGGAAACTGACTACTTCGGTAGGACTCTCAGGCGCCTGGAAAACGAGCGGTTCCAGGAGTTGGACAGAAGGATTAGACGGATCACGATCGAAGTTTGGCAAGAAAGATGGGATGCCGCTACCACCGGGAGGTGGACCCACAGCTTCTTCCCGAGGGTGGCGGTGAAAGAAAGAAAGGATTCCGAAGGGTATTTCCCCACACTGAACCACCACACAGTACAGCTGCTGTCGGGTCATGGAGAGTTCAGATCTAAGTTACATGATCTTGGGCTCTCCACCCACCCTTGGTGCGTCTGTGCTCGTGTGGCCCAGACTCCGGGACATATCCTGTGGGACTGTTCTTTGATGAGGGATGCAAGAGAAGCTTTGATTGAGGGCATAAATGGGCCACATGGAACAGGTCGGCGTCTTACAAATGCCGACCTTGTGAGTTGTGAGGATAACTTCAGACTTTTTAAAGTGTTCGTGGGAATTTGGGTGACCCGTTGGGAAATCCTGAGGGGTCCTGCTCAGTGGTCCTGATGTACCCTTGACCATGCTGCCCTACATTGGTCTTTCTTTGTTTTCTTTTAATAATCTTGCAATTTCACTATTTCTGTTTATTACTTCTATTTTCTCTTTACATTCTTGTTAATTTCATTGTGTTTTCTATCGTTATTTTCCATTTTATTTGCACAACCATGTTATCTTTCTGTTTTGTATCATATTTTGTCAATTTTACGTTGTCTCTCCTGATCGGTGTCATACCGGTGGTTTTACCTTTTCTGGCACAAGTGCTACATGTTTTTATTTTTGTTTTGTCCCTTTCCCTCCAAGGAGGGGTGTTGATTTATTTTTGTCCCGTGCGATGTCTCCTCGGGTGTTCTTATGTTGTATTTTTTAGATTATAGATGTTCTTTTATTGTAATTTTGTAAAACCTCTTTTAAAAATAAAGACTTTTAGCATGGGACATTGAAGGTTTTGCGCGACCGACTCGCCTGGTCTTGCTTCTTGTTATGCTGGGACGCAAGGCCGGGCGGAGAGGACGCCTTAGCATAAAATAATGCCAACCAGGCGGCGAATGTGTTGGGCTGATATGGACGCTTCGGCGCATAAAACAGCCCAGGGTATGTGGTGGGTCACCTTCAATGATCAGCGGCATTATGCCGTAGTGCGCGCACCTGCTGTTTTCGGCGCACGTCAAAATGTCACAGGTTTTTTTACCGCGCGGCGAAAAACTCGTAGTGCGCGCGTACCAATGTAGGTACACGGTTAGGTACACAGAAATTAGGAATAAGAGCATAGTTTATAAAAGTGGATCATTTGTGATTTAACCTTAAGGCCAGCGCCACACTGAGTGGATCTTCTGTCGCTTAAAATCGGCAAAGCGAATGGGTCGATCGATCGTCCGCGCAGTGTATTTGATAACCGCATATTGTATGGAAAGTAATGTGGCGGCGTTCCGCGTCGGAAAAAACGCGGCAGAAGATCCGCGCAGTGTGGCGTCGTCCTAATCGTCCCGAATGATCTCGCTCGAGAGTTTGTGATATACTAAATGTTTATGTTTATGATAATTTATTAGTTTATGATTTAAAAAAAAAACCTATCTGAGACATAGTCTCTGCTGTCTTTAATTACGTACTTAATGTGTCAGTCAGAAAGAGAGAGAAATTATTTTCATAACCAAGTATAAGAAAGGACAATAAAACATAATTACTGGGAAAGAATGCATATGAAGTTATAGCGAATAGCAGTATTTACTTTTTGCCTTGACAATTTAAAAATCCAATATTGTTAATATTTAAAGCATTTACTTTGTGGTTAGACATAATAACAGATTGTTAGTTAACTTAGTAAAAACCACTACCAGATTTTAGGTCTACCGGTTTCGAGACGTACCCGTCTCTTCGTCAGGACCAACACTACACTACTATATTCACAACACTATATACCCCAACCATAGTATTGTTAAACTTTCATCAATATTGATCACATGCGTGTTAATCTTGTCAGAGACAAGCATGCACTACTAGCCTACAGATCATTCAGGAATCTAACGAAAGAGAGTGAGAGCGGGCGGGGTCTAAAGTGGGTATTACCCCATCTTTTGTGAACGTTAAATTAAACAAAAGGCTATATGGAAAATTAATTTGGTTATTAATTAGAGGTGCTCTATTATTCACCGCCTCCCTAATGTAAAAAATTTCTAAATTATTCAATTTTAAACCTTTATTGTTAGTATTTAATATTTTCGCCTCTATTTTGAGTCAAATTTATGATTATTTTCTATTTTCCTCATAAAATAACAATCTGTTAAAATATCCAACTTGAAATATATCTGTTATGACAGACGTTGTAGTGCTTCATCATTTAATAAAGAGGAGGATATAGGTTTCATTTTTTTTTTGTTTCATTCGTTTCATTCATTTTTCATTTCACATAGTTTCATTTCAATAATTTGTGGAGAAATTCAAACCATGTTCGGAGTACGGAAATTTCAGTAATTTCTACGTTTAGTAGACCATGGTATTTTTTTTTTCCTTTTTATAGCGCAGCATAAATATAAAAGAGATACAAATAGGAAACAGGGTTGTGTATTGTATTAATATTTTTCAATTTCAGGTTCCCAAAAAATCAACAACAAATATAGCTAGATGCTATAAAACGATCTAATTGATGAAACATCAAAATACGCGATTGTCTGCTCTCAACACTAAGAAGATATTTTTTAGATAAATCAGCTAAACTGCTGAAGAAAAACGCCATTCCTACATTGTGTTTTTAGGTTTTCAGGTAAAAATGTATTTTTTGATAACAATTTTCGAAACCAATATTTAAAAAATATTTATTTTTATTCTAAAAGTGCTTTATATATTTTGTTTCTATTATTATTATATTCGATTAGTTTTTTCTGTAATTTATTTACTTTATACAATTATTTAAGAGAACCTCAAATCCATATCTGGAACATTCATACTCATCAATTCAAATTGTTAGTTAAATTAGTTGTTATATTATTTGTTGTTTTGCTATTTATATAATTCCATGCTCTTTTTTCGTTCACAAGATGACAGAAATTTACATCTTGAACTTAACGATGAGGTACGCCGCCCACTCTGAAAGTTTGAAACTTAATTTAAGTCACAGAGAGGACGATCTACATGTTTGCTTTTGATAGTTATGTAGCGGTACCTGTCTAACCCTGTGTCATATACCTATCGCTCGACCCAGAGTTTTGTTTATATTAACACAATAAAAATCTCGATATAAACAAAGGGATCAAGCTAGGGACACGGCAACACCACACCAGTCGGGCCTTTGCCGTAACATCGAGCAGGCCTGTACTGCGTCAAAACATCTATTTCTTTGTTCATCATTTATATTTCCTACTTATGCATTTTAAATTGCTTCTGGTTCATATCTCTGGAAAGAAATAAACATTTACTATCAATCACTTTTCATTCAATCGACCACTAACACTCCGTAAAGTTATATGAGAGAAGTATTTTAATGTGTTTCTCTTTCAGTTTTGTGATGTAAATAAACAAGCTGGCGAATCCCTCGTGCCACTACCAGAGCAAGAATCAATGAACATATGTGAAACACAAACAATGAATATATGTGTGAAACACCCGGACAAAATTAAGAAAAAAATTAAATTGTGTAATAAATAAATGTAAAAGACTCTATAAAATCGTTAGAAAAATGCGAGCACAGAAAATGCGAAATATAAATAAAATAGTGTCACTGAAAAAAGTGATAGTTAAATTAAAATGTAAAAGTTATATTTCTGACTACGTTGAATTTTTTTATGTATTTCTTCGAAATCCAAAAAAGTGTACGTATTTGAAACGAGCATTCCTATGCCGCTGTTTTTATTAATAATATTCTTCATTTTACAGTGATCGTATGCAGTAGTTAATATCGCGCGGACATTTATACATTTCGGATACCCCTACACCGTAACTACCGCAATGTGCATCTATTTTCACAGTAATTCATGTGCACGATCTGTGTAGCAGATATTTTGGTTTGTAACTAGTCTATATTTATAATACGTCTATGTTTGTTTACGTTTAAGAGCTTTCTGATTGATTGAATTCATTAATTTCAAAAATCTCAAACTTAAAACATCAAAATTGGCGGCAATACAATGTTATACAAAGGTAAAGGCAGTCAAAATACAGAAATAGAAATATTGCTTGTTCAGAATGCGGCCACAGTCTGCATCAGTCCATAGATAAGATAATATAATATAGTCCGTCTAACTTATCTGAAGAATGGCCAAATTTGGAACTAACGACGCCATATTGGATTATCTACAGCTGACAGACCTTTGACAGACTTTGTTTACAGAGGGGTTCACGACTGTTTCGATAGTTTTTTAAGAAAATTTTAGATTGTCACTATGCCATAACCATTAAAAGCGGTGTTCGGGAAATAATCTTGAAAATGCACACGTTTTTTGAAGAGGAACAACGTCTAAAAGCCCCAATTATACCGTTTGATTTTGTTGATTTTGTTCATAGACTTATTGCCGCCACTTCAGGTTAGTGCTGCCATGCATTTATAATGGTTTTCCCATACTTAGTTTTTTATTTTACTATTATACAATTTCTTCAGGTATTTCTGAATCGGCAATATACAAAATAGTTAAAGAAGGTAAAGTGGCCGTGGAAATGGGCATTAAAATATCTACACCCGGAAAAAAAAGAACAAGGATAAATGGAAAAATTGAATTAGAAGCCGTAAGATGAGAAAAGTTTTAGAACATATTTTATTCGATAATTTTTTACATAGAATTTTTATTATTTATACTTTTTATTACATAATTCATTAACGAGTTCATTTGTATAAACATCTTTTTTCAAAAATAAACTTTTTTATTTATGCACATTAAAGACTGGTTGCATCAACTTACTTTATAGCAATAGTTCATTTAAAGCATAGATTTTTAAGAGAGCGAGTTGTTTGATCGGTGGAAAATGCAAAATATCTATGCTTTGAACGAAAGATTACTATAAACCAAGTTGATACAACGGCCCTAAACCGATTGATATCCTTAGGTGTTAGTGAGTTAAAGATGGTGGTCATGATCATTAGGTATGAGACACCGAATAAAACCAAAATACACGTCACCAAATGGCGTTTTTTCAAATTCAAAGAAAATACAATTTTCAGAAAAAAAACAAACACCAATAACTCTTTTAGGCCGGCGCCACATTACGCAGATATTCCGCCAGGTCTTTTCCGTTGCGCCAAATCGGCAAAGCAAATAGATCGACCGATCATTCACGTAGTGTGTTGAATAAGCGCATATTGTATGGAAAGAAATGTAGCGATGTTCCGCGACAAAAGAGACGCGGCGGAAGATCCGCGCAGTGTGGTGCCGGTTTTATTCGGTGACTCATACCTAAGGATCTGACCTCCATGTTTAACTCAGTAACACCTAAGGATATCAATCGGTTTAGGGCCGTTGTATCAAATTGGTTTATTGTAATCATTCGTTCAAAGCATAGATATTTTGCGTTTTCCACCGATCTAACAACTCGCTCTCGTAAAAATCTATGCTTAAAATGAACTATCGCTATAAAGTAAGTTGATGCAACCAGTCTTTAATGTGCATAAATAAAAAACTTTATTTTTGAAAAAAAGATGTTTATACTCCTGCAGTTTCCACTCCTGCATTGACAATTATGAAGCACTGACCTTTAGATACTGGTTTGAATACACCTTCGACATCTTCACTTTACCAACATTTGTCTGCTGTGTGTGAGGTATGTATATATGTTTCATCTAGATATATGACTGGCCGCCGATTCAAAGAAGTTTCATTCTTCCTTAATTCATGCAAGAATTTTACTCTCATGGCACATATTAATTATATCAATGCGTTCTATAAGCAACTTACGGTTACTTTAAGTCTTCCGAAAACGAAAACCTAGCTTATGCAGTAATTTACGTAATATCTCACGATATCCTTGAAAATTTATGTTTTCTTTCAATACCTTTTGCAGTTTACTTAATGTAGGTAACTCGACTCAACAGACTATAGGAGGTATTAGTACCATAGACGTATAGTCCGTCTAAGTTAGACGGACTATAGGAGGTATTGGTTCCATAGACGTATAGTCCGTCTAACTTATCTGAAGAATGGCCAAATTTGGAACTAACGACGCCATATTGGATTATCTACAGCTGACAGACCTTTGACAGACTTTGTTAACAGAGGTGTTCACGAAAGGTGTATTTTGCGAATGTATATTTTGTACATTAGTTTACATTTTTTGTTTTTTATCGTGTCGTATACTGCTTAATAAATTGTTTAAGAAAAAACGAATTTGCAAAAAATTCCCTAAAAATTATATAATTTTTAGACTATGGGCAGCACCACAACGATTGGGACGCCCTCCTTTATTCTCCAGATAAGTTGGACGGACCCGACGGACCTGCGTCTGACTTGGTCTGACTCTATTCTGTACTCGTCAGACCCGTCAGTTTCTATGGTCATGCACAATTATTTTTATCTATGCTATTTTCTGTGGAAGTCACGTAAAACGTAAACATCAAAAGTTTAAATCATTTAAACGTCATCTGTCATCGGTCATGTCATAGCAACCTAATTAACAGCAACGCTTCCTCCAAGATAATATAATATTATTGCATTTGGTTTTTGGTTTACTTCAGAGGTGCATAGAACTTTTAAAATGTTTGCACAGTAGTAATGTCTTCATTGAAATATTTTAGTAAAGATTCAAAACAAAATCCCGATTGCGATATTAATGTCGATTTTGAAAATAATTCACGATCTTTGAGTGATTTAGATTCCAGCCCGTCTGTCCGAGAATTTCTAGAACAAGAACGCCACTGTTTCGAAGAAGATACCGATGATTTTAACATAGAACATATTTTTGAACAGATTAATAAATTACAACATGGTGTAACGCAAGTTAATAAAGAATCCTCAAGCCATGTTAATGCTAGTGAAAATATTGAGGAGATTCTTTTCAAAGCTGGAAAACTAATTGAGTTGAATTCCGAGAAGTGTGTAACCAGATTCAAAAACTTTGAGAAACTAAAAAAGACTACTTTTAAGAAGCAATCCTCTTCAAGTAATGCTTCCATCGTCAGTAATTCAAAAACAGTGTTAAAAAAAGTGTGCCTTCAGAATCAGAAACGGGAAGAAAACATTGATTGCAATGAAAAACAGATTGACATCATAGATGTGAGTATTGCATTGCGTTGTTTTATTAACTAATTTAAATATTTTTTTATTTTCATATAATATGCACTTTTTAAGTATAATAACAATGGAACTATACAAATTTATTGTATAAATGTTTAGGGAGGGTTTGTAGGTCGTTGGAATGAAAGAGCGAAAAGTTTGTTAATGTTTATTTCTCGACCGAAGATGGGCTCTGGGAGCAAGTACAGATGTACAAGTTACAGGTATATGTGAAGTAAAGTAAAAAAAAAGTAAAAAACAAGTACAAAAATGATAAAAAGATTGAGCAATGGGAAACCGAGGACGCGAGGTGCGGACAAAGGATTTTTAAACAGCAACTGCGCAGGACCGGTAGTGACTACTACACGGTTGTTTCAAATTCGATCAAAGTAAGCGTAGAGTTTAAACTGAAATTTTACGTTCTCCACCAATCAGACGATCCGTTTTCGTAAAAATCTATGCTTTTATCGACCGCTTACTTTGATCGAACTTGAAACAATCGGGCCTAAGTAGCAGAGATTTACTTAATATACAGGCTAGTGGTCGGTTAGGCTCAATTTTCAAGGGGAAGAATCAAACATCAAAATATATGAATTTTTTATAGCTTCTTAGACTTAGGTTACTTAAAATATGCAATTTTTTTAGTGATAATTTTTTTAAACAAGAGGTTATTTTACAAAAACATTTCATGTTTTCATATATCTGTCATATTTATATTATCAGGGATTGTCAACACATAGGTTTGAAAAAAGTAGTTCACAAAAACATATAATCCCGAAAATGTCTGATCTAAACTCAATAAAAAAAAATATATAAACATACAATATCTAATAAAAGCACATCTGAAGATACAAATTCTATAGACATACCAGTATAAATTGGTGTGTGAGGGAGGGCGTCCCTGTATGTCGCCGGAGATGTCGCGTAACAGAAGTTGTCAGGGTGTAAATTTATTACACAATACATAATGTACAGAATGTCCGGTGTCGGAGCCTTTAATAGAAATTTGGTCGGGCAACACTAAAGAAAAAAGCCAGTAAGCGGCCGCTCTATCTGTCAACCTGTCAAACGGTAATATCGGTCCATTATTTGCATTTTCAGCTTCGCAAAACTTTAATACTTCATTGGCAATTGTTCTTGCACCATCCCGGACTGTTTTGGATGTTTTGAACATAATAATTCAGTGTATATTGGAAATCAAGATGTCACAGCTCATACTCAAATATGAGAATGAACTGAATGACAGGGCGAGGGATTACCGCCGGGTGCGGGCGGGGCGGGTTTTAGTTCCAAAGTTGCCGCACGCCAATTTACATTGGGCAAGCTATACAAAATAATATTTTCAAAAATTAAACAAACAATTGTTTATAAATATGACAAAATGATTTATTTTATTTTACACAAACTGTCGCAAGAAACTAATGTCATAAAATTTCAAAACAACCAGTTTCAAACCATTTGTCAAGACCGTTTTTACCTGTGGACAAAATACTTCCCGGGTGTTTTTATGATCGCTATTCTTTGACACATGCGGGAACGTTATTAGGGGTTGTTTGTGCAAATAATAATTGTATCATTTTTCTGTCATGTCAATCGCGATGTTTGTTCGATCTGCGGCCATCCGGAGTTACTACCCCCTGACTAGATGGTTTGGAATGTGACGACACTTCGGTTCACTTCGCACTCTGAATTTAAAACATTGGCAGAAAATTTTTACGCATCGCATTCCTTTTGTTTTGTAAAAATGATAATATATTGAAAACTTCGCCATCGTTGTGAATTGTGTTTCCGCTAATTTTAAATCAAAACTCTGTGTTTTGAGCCGCTCACGCGAGTACGCGATATATAATATAAATTGAAGAGACAGTTTCACATTACCTACAAGTGCAAGAAAAACAGCGAAAGGAACTTTAAATTAAATAATCGCATGGGAGGAACCCCACTGTTTGTGCAAGAGATCAAGGATCCAGCCATCTGGTAAGTCAATGTTATTCTTGGGTGGTTTTTTGGTTCTAACATTTATCCTGATTGACTTGTTTTTTAAACACGATAGTTATTTGCACAAACGATTTATCTCCCTGAAACTGGCCTATTTACACGGCCCAGTTCCAATAATCGCCCCTTTATCATTCGGGGGTATTTGCCGGTAGTAGACATGCGTATCACATTTATTCGCAGGCATAAGACAGTTAAACTATCAATTTTTCTATGGTGCCTCATGTGTGCTTATAACATGCTTTTACCACATCATAGTAACGTGGTAAAATATCTAAGGGTCCGGAGCTGTACTTTTGAGGATTGACACTTCTTGTTGATTTATTCATGTATAATCGTAGTGTTCATTTTGTGGGCTGTCCACAGTATGTGGGGCCATCTATCTGTCATCTGCGGCCCTAAGAGGTTTGCATTGGTTTTTTGGACAAAATGATCTACAAATGTGTAGGTAAGTGTCAAGTATTGCAGATAAGATTAAAAATTCCACCAACATTTCCACACAACTTATATTGAAGGGTTTTCCATGGGATCCAACCCACGGTAGATCGCTGACTAAAAAGATGGAGCAGATAAAGTCTGCAACAAATGGCCAACGTCAAGGAGGACTTCAGGAATGCTTTGGTTTGGTGTCATCATTATCATAGCGACCACGACAGAGTGAAAGAGAATAGAGTAATTAAAAATGCGAGTCCTTCACATAATAATTTTTTATTTATTCATCTTCTTCATCCTCTTCTATAACGGCATTGTTAGTTCATTTCAGTTTTCTGTCGTTTCTGGCACTTGCTCGAAGTTTTTTAAAAATTTTTCTTCTATAAACTTGTCATTTGTAAGATGTTTAAGATTCGACGATTCTATATTCTAATCAGATATTTATAAATTTGGTTGAAGTTTAACAGGAGAAACAACTTTTTTATAATATATTAGCTATGTCCACGCGGCTTCACACGCATAGATTTTTTGTAACTTTTAGTGATATTTTATGGATTTGTGTATTAACTTTAACATATATAGATATATGTCGACGCAGACTCTTTAATTGAACTTTTTGAGTTCTACAACTTCTCTGTAGAAAGTATTTTAATATCTCTTACCGATAAGGCAGTGTTCGTAAAAAGGCATCACTCAACCATTTTTTCGACTTTAGTTGTAAAATAGATCTCCAAGAAAAGTCCTTTTATTTTAACGGGATAATATATAGCCTATGTTCACCCTGAAAGTTCATTCTAAATATAAGTGAAAAAATTTTTGAAATTGGATGAGAAGTTTCGGAGATTACCTCATACATCCAAACTTACATACTTTACCTCTTTATACATATATTAGTATAGATTTGGGTAGCTTACTTTTGAAATGCTCTCATGCATCATTTTACTAGTTGATTCTGCAGTGGCCAATTTCTCAGTCTGCCGTTCTTTCGATGTCTATTCCAAGGGAAACTACACCTTTGCTGCTATGATTTGAGGACATAATACAGAAAAACTTGTGGTTACAGATTTCAAATTTACTTAGGGCCGGTCTTATAAACGTCCGTTAGTTAAATTTCAGACCAAATAAACCGAAATTTGATACAAACATTATTTTTTTCATCTTGTAAAATTAAAATTTTACCGACAGCCGATACCGACAGTCGAACCACCAGTTTAACGTCCGATAGTTGAAATTGGCAGAAGTATGGTAGATTGACGTATTATTTTTTAAGGTTAAGTCCGTTGTCAATTTGCGTTTCATGCTTTTTGTTTAACATGTACATATATACTGTGCTGACTGCTGCTACATTTTCAAGGAAAAATGTTTTCAGATAGTGATGTCCAGCTATTATTGTATTCAAGTTTGTCGGATGAAGAACAAACTCGACG
Source organism: Agrypnia vestita (assembly GCA_016648135.1). Taxonomy (NCBI): domain Eukaryota; kingdom Metazoa; phylum Arthropoda; class Insecta; order Trichoptera; family Phryganeidae; genus Agrypnia; species Agrypnia vestita. Next base: position 55,239 of record JADDOH010009458.1, read on the forward strand.
ACAAAGAGTGTTCAATATACGACTGGGTTATTTTAACATTTTAGATGATGCAGATTTTCTCTACCGTTTTCGCTTGTTGAAAAGGTCTGCTTAAGAGCTTCTAGAAGATATTGGGCAAAATGTAAAAAGGCGCACGTGTAGGAATCTGACATTATCACCAACCACAAAATTGCTTGTTGCCTTGAGATTCTATGCTCTTGGATCAATATTATTAGCTGCTGCAGACTTTGTTGGGGTTTCAAAGGCTCCTGCCAGTGTAGTATTGTGGGAAGTATCCTAAAAATCCGGTGCGAGCGAGAAATTTTAGTTTATGTTTATAGAAGTTATGTTTCGTTTCCATAACAGACAAGAGCAGTACGATATTAATACTTACGGATGGTAAAAAAAGTTTTATAAGACGAGCGTCGGTAACATTTATAAACGAAGGCCATCCGTTAGTAAATTGTTGATTTACTTATGGAAATTTGGTCTCTCGTTTATAAGACTGGCCCTTATTGTTTTTCCAGTTTAAATTGCCTTATCGATCTTGTACGCAAAAAAGTCAATTGAGTTTATGAAAAATGAATTTATATTATCCGTGTCTTTAGAAAAACTTATATTTACTTGTTTATAAAATTAATACATATGTTGACCTCTTTCCATTTAAAGACAATTGAATTTGTATGTGTAAGCTGTGCATACAACGCACGTTGTTCCTTTGTGTTTGTGGATATAAACACCAACACAACGAAACAGCGTACCCCGTACTCACGGCTTACATATACTTATTCAATTGTCTTTCTTAAATGGAAAGAGCTATACCTACTAATCTCTAAGCAAGTGTGTTTTGTCAGTAAAATGCGCATGCAAGAACGAGATTGGCTTTTTGTGACTATTTTATTTCATAAAGTTATCTAATATGTCATTGAAATAACTGCGCTACAGCTAAACATATAATGTACGGCCATAATTTTTTGGGTTTATTTTTCACAGTACACTACGCCATACTCCTTTAGATATTAAGATTTTTTTAAAATGATTTGATTACTTGGGATGCTCTCTTGTATTATGCTGGAAATGCTCACAAGAGATAACTTGTCGTAATCATTATAGGCATGATATGCATGCAAAGTATATTTTCAAATCGAAGCATTAGTTTCTTAAAGGGTTAAATGACACTAAATAATTTTGTAGAGTTTTTTATTATTTATAAATATTAAATAATTATTTTATGGAAGGTATTTTTCTTATAAATAAGTCAGCAGAAATTTATTAATTTCACACTAGATTAGCAGCGTCAGCCATAACTCTCAAGGCAGCTAGAGATTCCTTAGCAACCTTAGATATGTAAGAGGCTGGTAAGACAAATCCATAACGCCCTCTATCACTCAACTCGACTGTGTAAGTGTATTTTATTTTTGCGACAGCCTTTGCCCAGTCATCGGAGCCTCCTGATGCCGGGTACAGGACGATACTTGAAGCCCCCACCCTGTACTTGGCTCCACCGGCTTGCACAATGGCCTGTTATTACAGATAACATAATTAATGCATCAAATATAGTATCTACCCATAGTATCTGCATATAATTTCATATAAGTGTAGGTACACATTTAAAATTAAAAATTTATTTATGGTTTTTGATCAGTGCCAGTTTCTATTGGGATTTTAAATGATTAGTGAATAAGTTAGGCAAGTAAATCCTCAATACCGCTAAAGCCCGTTTATAAGAATTCCATGATGTTTTAGAAATATATCATTTTAAGCTCTCATGAAATAGATGATCATGAATCCTTATTTCCTCTCAAAATTAATCTTTTTGACTAGTTTGCCAGGCGGCCCTCGTAGTCCAGTGGGTATGATACAGGCTTCTCATACATATTTTCTGATTCAGTGTGTTTTCTCAAACCTGGGTGTTTTTGTGACATGCGTGTTAAAATTTAAAAAAATCTCATCAGATTTTGGTATAAAATAAATTTCTAATCCCTTTTGTATGCACTTAAAACATTTTGTCCCTAAATAATACAGTCAACTGAAATATGTATATATTAAATAAATATTGTACTGCCTGCTTAATACGCGAATACAATCAACTCATCAATACATTCAAATAAGTTATATGCAATTAGAATTTTTGCAATAATTACAAATAAAAAATTAATATAAATTATAATATAATTATAATAGTATATTTTACCTCAGCCGCATCATTTCCAACTCTATCCAAATCCATGTAATCTTCTGGCACAACCTTATCATAGCCCCAAGGATACAAGATGTACTCTCCGTAGCTGTGATATGTCGCGTACAGATTAAATTTGGCTGATGATTTACTTACAAAGTCCTGTTTTAAAAAATTAACTTCAATTATATTTTATTTCATTTATAATTTGTATTCAGACAGGCTTCCTTGGGAATGTTTTTTGTATTGAAATAATTTAAAAAATGTTTCCATCAGAATAGATACATTGCGGCACAACCTTGTATTAAATATTGCACATTCTTTAGCATGTGTCCAGCTATTTTTTTCTTCCATGCCTCACTCCCCATAAAAATATGCACAGCGCCATACAAAATTATTGAAAAATATTTAATGAGACAATATTTAATAAAAAATGTTTCATTGCTGACAAAATGTTATGTGATTTCATGCAATTATTTTCTTTTGACACAAAATAAAGTGATGAAAAAAGTTAAATGCTGGACGCCACAGAACAATTTTCATATTATAGACCATAAATAACAAAATATAATCCATAATATTTTATTTTTATTTTATGTATTCTTGTATCTGTTTCAGTAAATGTATTGTATGTTTTAGTTTTAAATTAATATATGTATTTATTAATATATAGGTGTAGCGTTTACTAAAAAAATTTTGATTCATTTCCTGTGTTTGTTTAAAGTTTTCCACTGTGGAATGCCGCAACGTTTCTTTCCATATAATATGCGCTTATCAAACACACTGTGCGGACGATCGATCGCGAAACACACCGCGGATGATTGGTCATAACATGGCATTTGTTTTTCCAATTTGATGCGACGGAAGATCCACGTAGTGTGGCGCCGGCCTCAAGGTACATATTGAACTATTATTATATTAGAATTTTTTTGAAAAAAAAACATAATGGCTGCATCATATCTATTTCCGTGGAGCTCCTCCTCCGTGCTGACATGCAACTTTTCCTGGTGCTTGTTTATTCGAAACAGAAAAGAAGATCATGTACTTATTTAGAAATAAAATATCTACAATGTAGTAGGTATACAGATTTTTCAATCTGATAATTAATTTGTTAAAAAAAATTTCAAGAATTTTTTTTATTGCTTCCAATTTTACGAAAAACGGTTGTTTCCAAATCAGATGTGCTACATTGTAGATACGAAGCAACATCTTTTCGGATAACGAGAGCTCATTTTTGTCTTGCTAGTTTAAGCAAATATTAAGTGCTGATATGGCTCGAGCATGGGAAATTTTCTTGACATTTTGAATAGAACAATCGTTATTTTTAGACTCGTGAGTCCGTTGCGTAAGTTGGGCTCATTGTAAGTCATGGGTTCTATCAAATTCTCCTCTTCGTTTGACAGGAAGGCGGAAGCGGTTTCCTCTGTGTGTGTTCCTACCATTTCTGAAAACACTGATTGGGAGATTGTTTTCAGCGTCAAAGCCGTCGTCATTTTTTTCTGAACCCTCTTCTGTTGCATTGAATTGTTCAGGCCAAAGGGGCTTCCATGATTTTTTTATTCAGAGCTCTTACGTAACTACAGAAAAATATGACGTCCACCGCCACCACGGTGACAGAGGGGGGGGATCATTAGGTGGTTCGGATTATAGAGACGTTCTGACTAGCCTAAGTACGGATTTCGAGGCTCTACTGTATTTCATTTCCTAATAAGTACATGATCCTCTTTTCTGTCTCGAACAAACGTTCACCAGGAAAGTTGCATCTTAGTCACGAAGGAGGGGTTCCACAGAAATTGACATGATTCGGCCATTTTTTTTTAAATTTTCCATTATAATAATAGTTTTTTATGTATTAAGTTAATTAATAGTTTAATGTGTAATTATACTTTAATATGTATAAGTGCCAATCAAAAAAAAAAACTCTTTGTAAAAAATTACCCGATTTCTACCTAAATTTTATTGTTTCATTGTGGTGTTATCCCTTCACCAGTTCTAGTTATGTGAACATGAAAGAATTCTTACTGATAATGCTTTGCTCTCCGGTTCAGAAAATGCGTATTGGCCGGGATAAACCTCACTGCACGGATTCTTTGAAGTCCCTTGACCGCCCCATTTGTATCTGTAAATAAATCATCGCGTGAGAATATGTATGGGATTGGATGAGTCAGGAAGATAATTACTTATTTATGACTCGAGCTAATAGTTATAATAATTTATACATAAATTATTAAATTTAATCACAAATATATCGGCTCTACCGAAATCTGCCATGTTTGGGCTTATCGCACAATGGACAATGTAAGGGATATTATTGTTGCGTAGATTTTTTACTTTAGAAGTAAAGTAACATAATTTAGCCTGGTAAAAAAGTTTAAAACAGAATGTTAGTAAATTCAGTAAAAACCACTACCAGATTTACGGTCTA
>JADDOH010009459.1:0-51879 GCA_016648135.1 Agrypnia vestita
CTCGAATATTTAAAATAATTGCGGCAAACAAAAACTTTTTCTTTCTATCGAACGAAATTATTATATTTAGATATTACTGGAACACTAATTTCAAGTGCGTTTCGCGGTATCGCATTTTCGCTACGTGCCCGGCTAGATGCTGCTTTCCGCCACATGCATTCCCGCTACATTTCCGTTACAATTAAAATTGTATCCTCAAAGCACGTGTTTTGTATTCACCTTTACTGTTGCCATTATTGATACTAATTGCTTCCAAAATATTTTTGAAATCATAAGGTGACGAGCGTCCATGTTCTTCTTGTACGCTATTTACGCATATTTTCATTTTGAAATATTATCTAATTTCTGTACTTAATTTGTATTTAAATTCGCGTTTAAAAAATATCTCAATAGAATATTTTCGAGAATTAACTTACCTTCTGGCAGGGGCTCGATGACTATCTGCACTCCTGCTGAACCGGACAGGATGGTGGACGTGATGAGTATCCTCATGATGACCAGGATCTGAAGACTGGACGCCATGTTGTTTCCAAGTTACGACTAAACACGACAGGAAACTGATCTTACAAATATTCACTCAAGTCAATTCCACTTTTATGTTTAAAATACGCCATTTCCATCGTCTGTTGTGTGATGATTTCTGAAACAAAACAAAAATATGATAGTCGTTGTGTGCCAATAAATTATTTACCTATTCATAATATTTTTGTAGTGAAAAAATGAAATTTTCGATTGTAATGTATGGGGAACTATGCATTAATGAATTTTAAGCAAAGATATACAGAAACGATTAAAAATCATTTAAGTATTCATGTATGTATGTACCTACTTTATTAGCTTATACTTGAGTTTATTTCTTAAAACCAACCGGTTTGAGAAAATACCATATCCTTTATCAGGTTTACAAAAAACTAATATATTTTGTTCATAAATTTAATTTGTAATCGTATAAATTTAAAAAAAATGAGAGTATGTCTTAAAATATCGGAACATTTTGAGGTGATTAAATTAATTTGCTTATTTATAACATTTCTGTTATTCTCATATATTCGATACAATTCCAAATATTCATATTTAAGATCAAAATTTTCCATATAATCATATTTATGATCGAAATACACATATCAAAAATATGATGATTTTCCATTAAAGTTCATCGAAAACTAACTTTTACTGACACAATTTTATTATATACAGAACATTGGATTGTGTAAGAATATTTTATAATTTCTATCATCTTTGGTTTTACATTCAATATAAGGTATTTTATTTTAAAAAAATGAACATAGGTATATATATTGCATATGTTCATTTTTTAGTATAACCCGGAAAATTATTTTTTAAATTTGCCACAAGAGTTTGAAAATCTACCAATATAATTTTAAAAATGACATTGTATGACCACCACTCCAATATTCTATCAAATTGTTGGTTTATTCTCAATCACACCTATATAATATAATGTCTGTATTTAGTTCCAAAATTTATTTCATTTATAAAAGTATTATTATTATACACAGGTATCAGGCACGGGCATCGGTAAATATTAAGTTTAGTGAATCAAAAACTCATATAACTGTTGTTTATGAGACGTGTTTGACAGGTGGGTAGCGCTGTAACTTTAAGGTGAATTCATACATTTTACATTTAAGGTTTTACAGGCTTCGTTTCCATAAGGCTCCGCTGCATATATCACCCCTCAGACAGTTTGAACGTTGCATATGCAGTGAGGTTATCGCAGTTGAAAGTATGATAGCTTTTCTCATAACTGCAATTATGATTTACACTTCAATAAAAGCAAGTGCATACACCCAGTTTTACAGGCGTAAAATATGATTGAAACTTTGCATAAAACTCTAGAGTAATAAAAATAAATATTAAATCACGAAATAAAATTGTGTACGCGGCGTGAATAAATTTACTGAGTGATGTACTCCGAATGTCTTGCAAATAGGTTACCGATAAATGTTTGTGAGTGAATTAAATTTATGGAACAATAAATTTCTAAACATTCATTCCTTAGATCTCCAGAGATAGCTCACGTAGTGTATTGTTAGTGTCAAGTAAAGCTCTAGCGCAGCAATACAGGAATATATCATTTCAGTTTCATAATATTAAAATAGATTATTTTTGCTTCAAAATCGGATAAACCACACGTTGCCAGAAGATAAAATAATCCACACGTAAGATATACGTGTAGATTTAATTTACTACTTTGTATATTTATATTCTCTTATTGGTAAATAAAATGAATTCGTTTATGAAAAAATTCAAATTATGCATTTTAAAACAAAATTATTTTTTCTATTTTTAATTTTTTAAATTCAAGAATTACTAACTAAAATCTTCAACCGGCCATGTTATTCACGTGAGAGACATCTGTGAGATAGAAAAAAATATTTTTACCACATCTCTGCCCACGTAAGATATACGTGCATATTTAATTAGATTTAATTTACTACTCTGTATATTTATATTCTCCTATTGGTAAATAAAATCAATTCGTTTATGAAAAAAATTCAAATTATGCAATTGGAAACAAAATTATTATTTTCTATTTTCAATTCTTCTACCGGCCATGACATTCACGTGAGGGACACTGTGAGACAGAAAAAAAAATTTTTGACCACATCTTTGCCCACGTAAGATATACGTGTATGTTTAATTAGATTTAATTTACTACTCTGTATATTTATATTCTCTTATTGGTAAATAAAATCAATTCGTTTATGAAAAAATTCAAATTATGCAATTTGAAACAAAATTATTATTTTCTATTTTCAATTCTTCTACCGGCCATGTTATTCACGTGAGAGACATCTGTGAGACAGAAAAAAAAATTTTTACCACATCTCTGCCCACGTAAGATATATGTGTATATTTAATTAGATTTAATTTACTACTCTGTATATTTATATTCTCTTATTGGTAAATAAAATTAATTCGTTTATGAAAAAAATTCAAATTATGCAATTGGAAACAAAATTATTATTTTCTATTTTCAATTCTTCTACCGGCCATGTTAATCACGTGAGGGACACTGTGAGACAGAAAAAAAAATATTTTTGACCACATCTCTGCCCACGTAAGATATACGTGTATATTTAATTAGATTTAATTTGCTACTCTGTATATTTATATTCTCTTATTGGTAAATAAAATCAATTCGTTTATGAAAAAATTCAAATTACGCAATTTGAAACAAAATTATTATTTTCTATTTTAAATTCTTCTACCGGCCATGTTATTCACGTGAGGGACATCTGTGAGACAGAAAAAAAAATTTGACCACGTCTGTGCAAGGTCTAAAATATTTTGATGGATTTAAAAGTTACCGATGCCCACATACGGCGCAGAGTTTCTCAATTATTATCTTACCACAGGAGCTAGTGGCTTAAATCCGACCAGGGAATTGAACTACCGTGAACCCCCAGTACGTGGCAAGTATTCCGTCTCGACTCAATAAATGTTTTTACTTTTATGCATTTACTTCTTGAGTTTTCATACGGATCGAATTTGTTAAAGTGATCCGCCGATAAAGTTTTTATTCCCCATAAAGTGGCGTCGGAACTTTCTGAACAGTTTTGCGGGCACCGTGGGTGAGCCGTGAGCGGGTGAGCCAGCCACAGGGTTAAATTAATTTAGTCATCAATAAATCCACCTAAAGGGTTCGTTTCAAAAACTTCAAGTCGAAATTTAAGTTTTTCCCGTGAAAAAGCATTTTTTTAAATGGGTCGATTTTTAAACTACTTACTATTATAATTAATATAAATTAACTTTGTTTAAACCACTTATTTATTGAAAAAAATCAACATGTTTCAAAGCCAATGGCTTCTTCATCAGGAAAAATAATATACATGAAGAAGCCGTTGGCTTTGAAACATGTTGATTTTTTTCAATAAATAAGTGGTTTAAACAAAGTTAATTTATATTAATTATAATTATGTTACCACAAAATAAATTTGCTACATTTGAAGAAGAAGTACTTACTATTACTTTAACATGTCGGTTCCTAAGGAATAAGTTTTTATTTATTTGTATAAAAAATAATAAAAATAAAAGAAAAAACAATATAAAACGTAACGGACGGAGAGGTAACGAAAATATTTTAATTGGGATTGGGATAACGTGACAGATGGCTCCATTTTCCTTTTATGCGATCTTCTGTTTGATGCTTTTAATGTTGTCATTAAATACATTGACGTATTATAAATAGACACGTTATTCCCATACTATTGTATTGTTTTGTTTATATCTTACTTACTTAATGTCTTAATTTTTATAACTTAATCTAATGTTTCTTTTTCTATATCTTACTTATTTAATCTAATGTCTTACACTAACGATTTCATTAATAATAGATATATACATGTATGACAACGCCCCCACTTTTAAAAACGAGAATAAATTTTCATTTAAAACTGGGTAAGCGTGTAATATAAATGTGTATTAATTAAATTATATTGAATACTCTTAAGTTTGTACATTTACCAAAAAAATTTTAATAAAAAAAAACTAAAAAAAAAAACTATCCTGATCTCAAATGTAGCGATTGCAGAAAAATCTGGTAATTTGAAATCTTTCCTTTTTCCATTCCTTTTTTCCCGCGACTCTTTTTTCGGCGTGCCGTCGCGCCCAATCACAAAGAAGATCCGTTCGATAACGAATGCAAATAAGGCAATTACCTTCTTTTTGACCCACGATTTCACGCTTGTAACGTATCTACAGTTTATTATATCAATGATTAAACATATCGAAGTGATCGCTCAGTTGCACACTAAGCGTTACGCTGCGCCTATTTATTAGATCCGTTCTGAATGAAATATTTTTTCTTTGTTATCATATTTGGATTGCCTTTTCTGGTTTCTGTTGAAGCCAAAAGTTTTGCGTTCAAATGCACACTATCTGCTTCATAATCATATTGTAGGACCTGAATTCAATCTGTCTGGTTATTTGTTTCTGTAGTGCGAAATGCCACCCAAAATACTCTCAAAAAAGTTGAAAAATGGGCAATATTTTCAGATATGCTGCTTCTTAATTTTTAATAAAGATATCAATATCATCAAAGTCTTCATTCCTTTATCCTAGGATGGTAAGAAGTACCACTTCGTTATTAGTTTACCTAATCTAAGAAGTAGTCTGAGTTACCATCGAGATTAATTCTGACAGCTGTTCTTCTAACATTTGCAAGACGTGTCCAAGCCACCTCAATTGAGAACTTTATGTGTAAAAAGAGCGGTTCTATTCCAAGATTTTTCCTCATGTCGGTACTTTCTTCGTTACTCCACTAATTAAAGGAATATTATTAGTTAAAAATTCATCTCTTTGAATATGTCGTGATAACTCTGATTTTCTTCAAACACTCAGATATTCCATCTCATTCATATTGTCAAAAAGTAAATTGACGTTAATGTAGTTCAGATAGTTTCTTGTTTATATTCACGTTTATATCAAAACTTTTAAATTATAATAAATATATATTTTTCAACTATAAAAGATGAAACCATCATTCACACACAGTACGGGGTTCTGGAGCAAAATGTGGGCCAAACAATTCCGAACTGCTTCCATACGAAAAATGAAAATAAATCCTGACACACGATTCTTAGCTTCAGTGACATATCGTTCCCTGGAAATTTATTTGTAGAGCCCAGATTTTTAAAACAAGTCTTATAAAACTTATTATATTAGGGGTATCCAACGGTAGTAAGTTATTTTCTATATCAGTAACTCTTAAAAGACTGTGCTAAAAAAAAACTTTGGGGATGGTGGAGTAACACAGCGTTACCTGATTAAAAATCGGCATAGTTTTTAATATGTGATAAAACATACATATATACAATACAGATAAGACTTTTTAAAGGTCCCTTTATATAATTATGCAAGGTAAATATACATATTTGCATTATTTTAGTAAATTATTATAAAATCATGGCAAATCGAATTTGCGTGCGCTTCCGCCGACGTTTCAATAGCAACTGAATACAACGACGCGGTCGCCAGCTCGCTTCAGTCGCATGCACTCCGTCTTTGTCTAGCACGTGTTACCCGACTCTATCGTACTCTTTCCATATTGTTTTTTCTTTCGCCGAAACCCAAACAACCGCCATCTCTGTCCTACATGAAATGTATGGTATTGTCGTGCTCTTTCTTGCTCGATTTAACTGCGATGCACAATATACTGCTCTCTCTTACACACTGGCTGAAAATACGAGAGTAATGAATAAATATTTTTTAATTAAAAAATCCGTACATTCCTAACAGTTTAATTTAGTAATTTTGGTGTGAAAATGTCTATTCGATGATTACAAAAAATGTGACGTTTTAGTTTTCGTAAATAAGGTAGATATTTCATATTTTGTATGACAGGTAGACCTACGTTACATCACCGACACACAGGAGGTAATTACAGCTATTTTGATGTGATATTTATTTTCGTTTACTTTTTGCTGGGTTAGGTTGTATTGGAGAGGATTCCCTTTTATCCAGAAGAATCCTTTCGTGTCAGCGTGTGGCGTGTGTCTATGAGTTTCGCGTTTTAGTGTGAATGAATCTGATCAGTGGAGACAGTAATGAGTAGATCAGTACAGGGTGCAGATGATACTCACTGTTAAATGTTGCAATTTATAGTAAAAATTTACGTGATACGTATAGGAAAATCACTTTCATGGCGGGCGGTGACGGAATGGTTATCCCTGTGGCAACCGGGAGCAGGTCAGCAGAATCGAGCCCTGATTGGCGAATGTAGGCCAGATGCGTACGGCTAGATGCGGCGGCTCCCGACCGCCACAATTTTAGTCAACAAATGAACAATTACAATGAGGTAATGTAAATTTTAGTTGAGGTGTGTTTAGTTAAGAGATATTGTAAGCTGTTTTCATTTCGAAGCGGGATTCTCCTACACCTTTGACTAGATTTTATGTTATTTTTAATTTATTAAATATTTTCATTTTTGATATATACTTCCTAATATGTATGCCTTAAACATTTTGTTTGTCATGTACATATTATCATGAAATAAATTGAATTGAATTGAATTGAATTGAATTTATTTAAGGAAAGACCTAATAATATGAAGCCTTAAGGACCTTGGTGAAATTATATTATAATTAACATGAGGCGTAGTGAGCTTTTTTGAGGGATTTTTACTAAACGTTTTACCTTTCCAAATTCATTTCACGAAATGAAACTTATGATGTTTAGCCAATAGGTAGTTAGTAAAAGTGTCAAAGCTATAGAGCTGATGCACTTGTAGGAGTAGATTAGGCAGTCCAGCCGCATGTAGAGTACTCGGAGTATCGTAGACTCTAAGAAATTGGAAAAAAAGGGAGCTTTCTTATTTCACCAGGTGTTAATACGCATTACGAGGCATAGTAAGCTGTTTAAATTTTACGAATGTGAAGTCCAATACAGCATATCTCAAACAATTGGAAACTGTTTCTATTTCACCGATGAAATAACAAATGGCATTGGTGGTTGGTGGAAATAAGTAGGCATTGCAGTCTGTTTTTATACTTCAAAATAATTCGATTCAATTCAATTTATTTACAACATTTACAATACAAAAATACTTTTAATGTTAAATGTTCTCAGGTTAAATTGGCCTCTCAGAATCTTATGTGAGTTGTTTTTAGTACTTATTCTGAGAAAAGCACTTCTTGCCATGTCTATTCGTGCTCTTAAATCTTGAGATTCATCCCATTTCTCATTCCCCATGAACCCAAGTACTGGTATTGCATGACTTTCTATTGGATCATCGTTGATGACTATATTTGGCGTCGGAATAGTACGACAATATTATTAATTGAAGTGGCAGTTACAATATTTGCTTGATGTTTTTTAAAATAATGATGTCACGAATATCATTATTTTAATTTGGACTAAAAAAAGCATGCACCACTAGAAACTACAGTACTGATAAAATATCTCAAATTGTATTACTTAGCATAGTTTTGTGCAAAATAAAAAAAATCTCCTTCACTCTGTCTCTCTCTGCTACACTATGCCTAATTACTGAAAATAATAGTAATTTCAAATGTCCGTCTGTAACTTCCTATTCAATAGCAGCTGATCTTATTACATTTTCAATATTAGAATCATTTCAAAATTGTTATTAAATAAATGGATAACATTAATTTAATGCTTTTTTAATAAAATACTCTGAATTTGATTTTTTTTTAAATATTAAGATTATTTTAAGTATTTCAGTTTTATGAAAATTAAAAATAAGTGCGTCCATTACGATATCGCATCGTCATTGGTATTAATCATTCATCAAAATGTTTAATTTTCAATGTCCGTCACTGACGTTACCAAATAGCTCAAATAATAATTAAGTATGAGAAGCAAAAAATTATAATTCTCTATTTAATAAAGTCCATCACTAACGTTAGAGAGACGATACGAGCTCTAGATAGCGCTGTTCTTACTTCTTCTTTCTTACTAGTCTTAACTGACAAAATGGCCAAAATCTATCTATACCTACAAAACTCAATTTCTGTCTATTTTCTATACAAATCTACACCAAATCTTAACCGATCAGATTTAAATTTTGCAAATTTATTCTTTAGAACCCAGTGGGTGGTAACATAGGCCACATTTCTCTCCTGGATATCCCATCCATCCCAGCGTTGATTAAATGAAAACATTGTTTCAATTATAGGTTTTGCAAAAAAATAGAACCTTTATTTTCCCTCACAAACTTCTTTTTAATTTAATCCATAAACCGTGCAACGCCGGATACAGATAGATAGTATATAATAAAAGAGCTCATTTTTTACGGTTTAGAGCTGTTATAGATGAGTAATTAGAAAATAAACAATGTAAGTTGATTCACTATTTACTACATTTATTCGAAGCTGTTTTGTCGGCCGAGTTACCGATTTCTTCTACTTCTTTTCAAACTTTATCAAATTCGATACATTTTCAAAACGGTAATTGAAAATCCGCTCTCCAGAGTTTTATTGTTTCCTTTCCTTTGAGGTCGGTCGGCCATTTTTCCTATTCGGTAAACAGTGTATTCAGTGATTTCATATATCTTTTTTCATCCGTTTCTATATCTCGCTACCGTCTCGGGGTCCTGGCGACTTTCTCCCGAAACATTATTGGCGGAGACGACGCGTCGTTCCGGCCGGTTGAGCGCGCGGCAATAAAGAGCCATTTTATTGTCCCCGCTAATCCCGCGCCCCGCCGCAGCCGGGACCCGAACCCGGCCCTCCGGCGGAAGTCGGGGTAAACTGCGGACGGCTGTTAATCAAGTTTATTCAGCATTGTTTTGAATAATGCCCCACTTGTATCTAACATAATGGGGTGACCCTGTGATGTTTGCATTTCAATGAAATTACGCCGGATTTTACAATTTGTTTTTTTTTCTGTCGGAAAGACGCCAAATGCACGCACGCGATTTAATTGCGCGTGAGATAATAAACGCTCAGTCAAATTGTACGAAATTTCAAAGTAAAAATATTTTGAGCAAAAATATACGGGGTGTTAAAGGGCTACTTTGCGTGGTGGATTCCTGCTTTGATTGTGAGTCGAAATGTTCAGACAACCGTGGTCCAAGTTCGCATATTTTTCAATATTTCTGATTTATCAATTACAAAAAAGGAATTTTCTTTCAAAACAAGTTATATAAAATGATAAAAACCTTGCAGAAATTCCGATTTGATCATTTTACAATTGGAAATGGAAGGTGTTTATCATTTTATTTGTCTTTTATTAAAGAAAATAATTTTTATTTTTTTTATTGATATACATAACTTACCGTAATGATGCAAACATTGATGTCGCATAGATTGTTTGAACATTTTCGACTTATAATTAAAGCAGAAATCTACCTGTAAAGTATTGTTGACTAGCTATGTTACATCCTGTATGTATTTATATTTTTTTAGAATATTTTAGAACACAATTATTGGATCTTTGTCCCCAGAGGAATCGTCATTAATCAATATTATAGATTCTCCCAGAGACGAAGATAGAAATCGGATATCTCATTACCAGCAGCGACATCTACATATATTCTGGTTTATGGGGCTGACAAATTTTAACCACAGATGGCGTTAGCGTAAGTTAAAGTGAAACATGTTGCACGAGCATCATTTTATATACAACTTGAAAAAATTTGATAGATATGGTGGTCAATTATGGGTGGAATTAGTGCACGATACATTGTGTAAAATAATCACTTAAGCCAGCCATATGATAGGTTGTAAGCCATATAAACACCAAATGACTACTATACCTACTTTTCCATATAAATAGCTTCGTCTCTGCAAGACATTTATAATATATCTTGACATTTTTTTAAAATTAAAAATGTAATAAGCTAAATGCATATGTTCTATTAAATTGTGCTGGAGACTATATTTATGAAAATTACGAAATATAAATATAATATAAAACTATATTATTGTTAACATGGTAGAGATTATTTATAATGATCATTAAATGGATGGTAAACACAAACTACGTAAACGCAAACTTGTAATAGTAATAACATCAGTCAAACTACATAGTAATAGTAATAATATCAATCAGACTATCAGAGTATCTTCACTGTCTAATTAGTATTAATTTTTCTGAATTCGCAAACCACATACTGAATAATATCAATTTTTACAATGTACCTTTAAACTTTTACAATGTATCGCGCATATAAATAGAGATGCGAATACGGAATACGTGTCACATCAATATTCTTACTATTTTCGAACTTAGCTAAATGCTTATGTTATGAAAAAAGGACTGACTTTCTGGTCTGGAGTGAAATTCAGACCCGCGACGCGACGAGGCAAAAGTCCTAACCATAAGACCAACAAGCTACTCGTTTTTAATATATATAATAGTAATATATAATAATAGTTTTTAATGTATATAAATAAAAATTTGAACTCGGGTATTCATTTGCTTAACGACATTACTTTCTCCAACTTTTATCCTCTTCTCGAAATATGTTCGTTATAAGATACCTTTACACTAGTATTAATTTCTATTTCCACCTAATGTATGTTTTTTGTAATGCAATTTTTTTCTATGTTTGAATGTAGTCACCTTAATAATTCACTCTTTTCGTACCCAACCGTCCTACCTGATAAATCGTCATATGTATTTAATTTTGGTTGTCAAAAGTTTAATTTTAGTTGTCAGCACCTGTTGACGTGAAGTGCCGATTTTGATAATTGCGTGTTCGTTATACAAAGTGAGTTGTTAATGAATATATTTTAGCAAATATTATATTATGGTCAATATTTCCAAAATGTTGACTGACAGATGTCTTGACATTTCTCATAGAAACTTAATACGTGCATATTTAATGCTGGGTAAACCAATAATCACCAAATGGGGAGTAGGCTGCATTAAGGGCAATTTTGCAAAAATGTCAAAAAAAGTTACGTTAGTTAGTCTAAGTTAATGCCAAATTTAAATGCAAGTGTTTCAAATTTCAAAATTATTTTATTATGTGCTTTATTTATTTGGCTATTATTATAAAAGTGTTAAATGTCTCTTTGTAATGTTTCTATAAGAAAATGTGCACGCAGGGAATAAGTTTGGTATCATTAAAATATTTAATATCGACACAAATAACTATTTATTATGTTTAGATATAAATAAAATTAAGTGTTTATCACGTTCATGCAATATCCTTTATCTATTTTGGCTTGTATAGTTTCCGTCCTTTATGCTGAAATTCATAGTAATGATAGAAAAAATATATGATAATTAATTTTCACTTGGCTGCCAAATTTCAGCTGATATTTCTAGGATTATTGTGTCAGTTTATATTTAGAAGTAGTCCCACTTATTTTTAACGTATTAATAGCTAACAAGAAGATATGAAAATATCCTGAAAAAATTATTTCAATGACCCCAAAACTCTGTAATAACATATAGTTGTTCTTCGATGTCAAATTTATGATAACACATCGACTTCTTACAACAATAATTTGTTATAACCTTAAATGTTTTACCCTATATTTTGCTACCAGTTACAGATTTGTAATACATCCCTTCATTTCTCCTATTGTATACCTATTACGAGTCCACAGACATTCAAAAACCTCTTATTTATACCTTACACATATTCAGTTTTTTCTTCTTAAAATATGATTGTAATTCAGCAAAACTAGATGAACTCTCATCATCACAACTGCTTGAGAATTAAATGTTTGCACAATAACTCGCATAAAACTATAATAAATAGTTATTATAATATAATTTTAGTTAAAAATATGTATAAACCAACCATGCATCTCATTGGACATAACCTATCTTTGCAAGAAAAATGATTATTTGCGTGTTTTTGCTACCATATTTCAAAGGTTGAAGGAATTTAAAAAATCAATTTTCAGACAGACAACGAAATTATTACAATTGGGATTATTGTACTCGAGATTCAAGGGTCACAGAATCTCCCAGGTGAAGTATTAAATAAAGGACAATCATGACCTTATCTAGAAATGCGAATAATTAACTACCACTAATTACTGACAAAATGAGCCGAAGATACAGATGTAAGAGGGAGGGGTTTTCATCTCACAAAGTTTCACTAACCGAAACGTTAACTTTAAAAAATATCATATTTAATTTTCAACACAATCTTTTGAATACGCTTTGCTAACAAGATAACTGACGGACAATCCGTTTCACAGTTCTGGCACACAACAGGGTAATAGAAAAGAATTGTTATTGTTTCATATGTGGCGTTTGCGAACGACATTACTAGCTGGTAGTTGCCAAAAACTTAACGATCCGACATTATTGCGCGCCGGGCGGTTGACAGCTGATAAATGCCGAATGCGATATATCCACAGGTTTTATTGTCAATTTATTTATTCTTTTACTAGCGTAATAAAAAAATATTCATTTTTTCGTAACACAGAACGTTTCGCTGCAAATCAAGTCGTATGGCAAAAGGAATAAAACTTTTGTCGTAAAGTATGTCGTAAATTGCAATAAAAATATTTTTATACTTTTTATTATGTAAAATATACAGGATTTTATTTTTTTTTAAAATAAGTTTACCAATATTTATATAATCTAATAGAGAAAAATTCCTACAATCCTAATGATTTTGTTTTTAATAATAACAAAATAATTATACCAATTTTAACCTTTATTAATAATTTATTTAATCAGGATCAATTATAGAAGTCTCACAGAGTCGAAGCCATCTGAGAAAAATGAATGGAAGTCAGTGGAAACGTGAATGGAAGGTTGAGCTCAGGGCTTACAACATGTATGAGCTGGATAAAGTGCTAACTACACAATGCAACGTTCTATCGTAAGAACATCCACACATTATTAAATTTTTTGAACGTTTCATATATATGTTCGAAATCAATGTATCTTTTGTATATTTCAATAGTCTACGCTAGATACATATATTGTTTTTTTTTATAAAATACTTGATGATACCTCTATATTTTATTTTTTAAAGTGGAGTTTTAGCAATATTTCTACTAACGTATAAACATACGACTATATAATATTCTTTCGAATTATTAAACAAATCTACTAGAATACGCTTGAAAATTTTAATAGACGTGGTATTCTATCATGGGTGGAAATGGTGAACGTTACATTGTGAAAAGCGATCACTTAAACCAGCCGTACGATAGCTACGATAAAACTTCTATACATATTTTCCCGTAAAAAAATATAATTTCGTCTCTCTGAGACATCTATGCATCTTGAAAAAATGTTGGAAAATCAATAAAATTAAAAAAAAAAAATATTTTTCTCGTAGAAAATATTAAACAAACAAATGACGTCTTATATAATTTTTTTAAATGAATTGGATATTAAAAGCTGAATATCTCATGTTGGAAATGACGTTTCCAGCTGGAAGTGTGGACTTTGTAGTTCTAGACAGAATAATAGAATAAGCTATGTAAATATCATAAAGCCAGAGCGCATCAAACGCGGAGTTTTGCTGCTTCGTATAAACAAACTTTAAGCTTTAATTTAGACAGTAAAATATATTTTCGGTTTCAAACATTTTTTAAATTATTAGTGTTCTTTTTTTAAAAAAAAGAAATGCGAACACAGAATACGTATCGCATCAATATTCTTAATAACTTGCTGGCGTCCTTGAAAGGGGCTTGAACCACTGACCACCAAATCGCCAAGCGAGCGTCATAACCATTACACCAACCAGCTAGTTATCTACTCATTACTACTAATAGTTAATGAATATAAAACAGTGACTGGTTTATAAAACAACATTATATTATAGTGTTTCATTTAATAATTATAATGTCATACCACAATGTAGGTAATGAATCCAAATACAAACAACTAATGAGGACCCCATGCCAAGAAGTTGTTAACTAACATTCAAGTCATTTTGAGATAATTAGACATTTGCATTTCGCCTTTGAAAAATGTTTTATTGCTAATTCAAGATTAATTTTTATTGATTTATGTCACTAAAATATCAAAAAAGTATTTAAAAAAGTAAAAAAGCGCATTTATGCACAAAAAAACAAAAATATACTATTTTTCCCTAAAAAATGTAGTTAACAACCATTTTTTCGCCTCTGGATAGATAACACCTTTTTAAAATTGGTAAAACATGAATATCAAACAACCCTTAAAAATGCTATCCGTTTTTACCATTCATTATCCAAAATTACAAAATTCTTGGCATGTTAATTAATAATACAAAACATGGTATGTACCATTTAAAATTGTTGAAAAAGAATATATAAGTACATATTATAATAGTCTTCAAATAAAAACAAATATACGACAGTACTGCCAGAGTAAAGTTTATATTAACCATAAATATTTCAATCAAATTAAAAGGCGTGTTAATTTCAGAATGGTGGCATGAACATGTTATTATTGAAGATAACATGTTCTTCCCTATGATTTGAATATGTTCAAATTATTTTTAAGTTCTGAACTTATTTTCAATGGAAAGAGCGTAGATTATTTAGTTTAGAGGACTTATTAACTCATTTTTGACAAAAATTTTAGTTAACAACTTTTTGCCATGGGGTCTTCAAATATTAAGATTTCAAATACAAAAAAAAAAAATATTTGTGAGAATACGTTAAATATTTCCAACCCCGATCTACATTTAGCGGGAGACTAATATAAGAAGAGAATATAAAATATTTCTCAATGGAATCGATACGCTACATTTCTCCTTACGCGATGCAACAAGCGGAAAATTAAATTTGCAAATTTTCTTTGGTCTTTCAATAAATAATCTGCTCACACGATATTCCCAGTGAAGTTAAATTGAAATTTAAGCAACTTCGGTTAAATGAAAATCGAATTATCTATACAGAAATATATCAACTGCTTTAGTATATTCGAAATCTATTAACAATAAATTTTCGTCTTTATTTAAAAACAAGATATATTGACCCCGTTATAAGACACAATGTATTATTCATTTTTCGCTGTGTTTAGATATTACTAGCTGTGCCCGCGCGGCTTCGCACGCGTAGATTTTTAGAACACTGTTTGGATCGTCATAGAACTTTCGCGAACCTTCTAGAATATTCTCCTTCCAGAACTTTCAAGAACTTCGAATGTACAGGAACCTTCTATGTACACCGACACATGTTTTGAACTTTATAGAACTTTCGGGAATTTTCTAGAACCTTCTCCTTCCAGAACTTTCTAGAACAGGTTTTTCCTTCTAGACTCACCGACCTATTATGAAACAATCTGAAGCATTTGCGGCCTTCCCATAACAAAACAATGTGTTAGAGAGCATATTTTCGTCACCCACTCCCACCCACGCACAGCTACCCCCACCAAACTCGCATATTTTCGATTTGACACCAAGGGCTATCCACCACCATAACCACCGGTGGGTGGTTGTGGCTGGTTGTGGCGGATAGGGAAACACGGGTTTCTTTTCATATATATATATTGATTATAACTGAGTAAATTTTGGGAATGCTTGGTAAAAGTTTATAATGAGGGCAGTTTTGTATTAATATTATTATATAATAATAATAAAAGTACTAAATAATCTTGCAATTATCTCATTCATCATTAAAGCTTCGATGACAGGTTGCCTAAAGTTTATAAAATCTTAGTCGCGGTGGCGGGGGGCAATTTTCTTTTTTTTTAATCAAAAATTTTCCAATAAAAAATAAGTAGGTACCTTAAAATTATTAATATAAATTATTATTATATTAATTAATCATCTTTTTTTTAAAAAATCACTCAAATTTTACCAAAACCTAAGTGTAATCCCCTTAAATAGAATATGTGTTGGTATATGAAGTCAGTTATGAAAATAACCTCTCTGAATGTGGATCATATTTAAATCAATTCTTAAACTAACTATATACAAGAGTGATATGTTTTCGTATAGAAACTCTCAAAATACATCAAATAATGAGCTGAAATTTTAGTTTTCAGTCTTTCTGGATCGAAATTCATTTTTAGTTTCCTCTATTTTTGATGATAGTTATACAGAATAATTTATACTAAAAAGTGTGCCACGAGGCAAAGTTACACAAACGTTCAACTTTAATAATTTCTGTTCCATTAAATCATTCCTTTCCGCATGATGTCTTTTTATTTTCCACTATTTCGCAATTAATTACGCGTTCCTTTACTACAAACGGAGCAAACAACGTCCGACTCGGTAAAAGTGGAAACCTGCGAGTGGTGTGTATTATTTTACACGGTTGGATGCTCTGTGCCTTTCTGCAGATTTGCTGCAGATGCTCAGCGCGTTGAAATATTTTTTGAAGATAGTATTTTAATGGTACGTTGTGCCGAAGAAACGTTGCTTATTAGTGGCAGGGAGATAAGTTGCTCCAGGGGCGGCGGGTAATTTATGGTCCATGAGATATGGAGGAGAATACGCTGTCGAGGCCTCCCTGATTTAACAGTCTCGGCTTCTTTAAATAGTGTTTCCACGGCTTTCTTTGTTTACTGGTATTTTTTTGTATTTGTAAAATAAGTTTATAAAATCGTTAAATTAATTACATGAAAATATTTCTTTTAATTTAGTCGTAGTACCATTAACTTCTTGATTTTTTCTAGAGATTTCTTTATAGAGTACATAGTTAAGTACGGAGAAATAGTAGTTGTAGAGTACGTGGTTGTAGAGTACGTATGTAGTAGTAGAGTACTTGGGTGTAGAGTACGTAATCGTAGAGTACGCGATTGTAGAGTACGTAAAAAGCCTTCCAAGCAATAGCAAATGACAGTTCAAAAAATGAATTTTTCCTGGTACAGCCGATGAAGTAGATCTGGATGGGTGCCGCAGCAATGGATGGTTTTTACTATGAAGTTAAAATTTTATAACAGTACTATATACTATATTATGTGGGGTATAAAGACAAAGACAGCAGTGTCCAAAAAATTAAAAAATGTTTTGAATGCTATTACCGTGGATAACTAATTTAAAATGCACTGAATTTTAGATTTAAAATATCTATCCCTTTCGAAATCATGTTTCCTATGAATGTATAGGCTGTTTTCTGTAAAATCTCGAATTCAGTGCATTATAAATGAGTAATCCTCGATGACTGCATTAATTTTTTTTTTTTGATATTGCTGCTTTCACATTTACACCTTTTTTGGTTTTTTTATGGTACATTATATTGTCACAAGATTCTAAAATCGAGAAAAATTACGTATAGCCGAGCTATAGCGATATTGCCACCACCGCATGTGCGTGACCCGTCAAAAATACAGTACGTATAGGACTTATCAAAGAAGCGAACCATTTGTAGCTATGAAAAAAGATTATGTGGCGCACAATATATTTTATAAAATATATTTTATTATGTACACTGGCATTGTAAACATTTTTTCCGAGACCAGTGACATCTCTGATATGGTATTGTGGCTAAGATATCTAGTTCTTATCTAGAAGGCTCGGGTTCAGTTCCCGGTACTGGAATATATTTTTATCATTTTATTTTTGATTTTATTTTATTTATAATATTCATTATTAAATTATGTTGTCGCTATAGTGATATTGTCGTAATAGGAAAGTATCGCATTTAGTTTTACGCACAATCGCCAGGGTTTGAAATAATATCTACCATTAACTGTCGGCAGGGAAAATATATAAAAAAAATGTTCAAATATTTTGATAAAAGTCTTTATTACTATTCCATAGGTGTCGGCTGTAAATAAGTAAATACTAATTCTTTAGAAACCGGCATGTATAAGTACCGTCATTTTTGACGGGTTACAGCTAGTGATATAACAAATAGTATTCTGGATTCTTGAATACTTTACTCGTAAATAATTTTGTAGTATGAACAATCTTCGTCATAGCTTCGATTTGACATGCTATTCCGTAGAGGCTAGACGAAAACCGAAGGATTCGTAATGACAGGGTGGCGGTTATAAATTAGTCTGTACTAGGCGTGTTTTGCTACTTTGAATGAGACCTTGGGAAATACATAGTTACTATTCCAGTAGCTGGGTGGGTACTTGGTGCAGCCTTATTTTCTCTCTGACTTTCCAAGTAATAACCACTGGAGAAAGATTCTAAGACAGTCAACAAAAGTGTACTCAGTGACGTACATGTATAATTTAGAACTTAATTATTTTGAGAAAAAATAGTCATGATGACAGATTTTGAAATAACCTTCTATAATGTAAGCACACGTCTACTATTACCGAAAATAACATTATTTCAGTGATAAACTAAGTTTTTACGCAAATAATTGCATTTTCATTTACCTCTTTTTAATTTCGCGCAAAAACTTCCGCAGTTGTCATGGCATCTACGTGACGTCAAGCCTAAGTGAACATTGCATTGTGTCTACAACAGTTCAATAGACACGGTGATGGTTAGTTACATAGGCGTGACGTCATTCTCCATGACCGGTGTTTCAGTTAAAATAACCGAATGTAGAATTTTATACTTATTTTATTAATCTCAAGGTGTATATGAGAATCCTTTCAAAATATTTTCTTCTCTAAAATCACTTACTACTTAATACTGCCATCACGTGTATTAATATTATAATCCTAGATAATTATTTGACAGAATTGCTTCATGTACTTAAAAATATAAAATTAACCAATTAAAACATACTTTTCATTATAAATCCGTTATAAAATAATTATTTTACAGAATAACAACCAGCTTCTTTTTAGGGAATTTCAAATAAAATTTCCATGATAAATAATTTAAGAATAGTACCACAAAGTAGGTATTTGCCCGAACATCTGATATAATTTTACATTTTTTGTGTGCGTGTGTATATATGTGACCCTAAGTGTACGTAAGAATGCATTTGTGCAAATTTTAGCTCCATTGTACGACGAGAAGTATGTTAATCAAGACCGGCAAAGGAGTTAATATAATTTAGTATTTAAAAAAATATATATATTACAAAATATTTTTAATTTACTTCTAGATTCTAGATATTCATGCATCATTGCTTCAATAACGCAAATATTGGCGGATACTAGTGGCCATTTCAAGGATCATAGATAAATGCAGAAGCTTCAAACATGTTCAATTTCATTGTAGAGAAACTTTGTTCTTACACTGAAATTTATAACAGAATTTTTCTGCAAGATTATAATCTTTTTTCTTGAAATTGATACATGTCGGTAGGAAAAGGAGTCACTCATCTCATTAGGAAGAACATGTGCCGAGATGAGCAGCTTACAATACAGTGAGAACAAAATAATATAAATATAAAACAAAATACTACATAATAATAAAATTAATCAATTAATTGAATAGATAAATACTAAAAAAAGAATGTCAAAACAGTATATATTACGAATACAAAAGAAATAAGTAAAAAGAATACATCTAAAAAATCATATGTATGAAAAGTAACACCATGTAGATATTATTGAATACCAAAGCAATAGCAAAATTAAAAATAATATATTTAAGAAAATAAAAGTATGTTCATAAATATTAAACAATGAAAAAAATACAGTGTAATGAGTAATAAAATAATTATGACCTGTTTTCGGCAGTTGGGTATTATTGCAAATGCAGTACCTACGTATTTTATTTGACACGTGTCAATGTGAAAGAACTTTAATATTCAAAGTAAGTTTCTTTCATGAGAGTCCAATTTTTAATAAAAAAACTAGCTGCAATGTCCGTCAAAAATGTCGGTACTTTTATGTCGGTTCCTAAAGAATATTATTTATTTTTTATAAAATAATAAATAATAATAATAATAAAGAAAAAAAATATTATAAAATAAGTTATGGACGTCACACGAAATTACGGGGACAGACAGACAGAAGGATGGACGGATGGATAGACGGACAGACAAAGAGATTATTACACTTGGGATATATCAGAAATATTGAAAAGGAAATATAAATATGATGTCGCTTATCTTTCTTTTTTTAAATAGAGATGAACTCGGAAAACATATCGCATCAATATTCTAACTTTTCTCAAACTAAACTAAAGAATAACTTGTTGGTTGGTGAAATGGGTCTCGAACCAACTATATTATCTATATATATAATTACTGCTATTAAATAATTTTCGATCTACAATTCAGAAAGAAATCTACGTGTAAAGTATTCTGCTCTTGCTCTATTACACCTTGTATAATATTAGTGATCCGTATCCAGCATTTTTCGGGATTCAGATCACAATGGACGATTACTTTTGAAAATAATATTGGTTATTGGTTTAGTAATTCGTGTAAAATCGGAGCAGTACGGACCCTCGCATTGGATGCAGCGTGGCCTATCAGCGCGCATCACCTTGCCGGAAGGGTGGAGGTGGTGGGGGTGGTGGGGGTGGTGGGGGTGGGAAGCTTCTACCTGGATCGTGCGTGATTGAAATAGAGATTATTGACACAGGTCATTAAAGCTTCCCATGGGTGCAGAAAGACACCCGTACACATGTAGTCCTATCTAGTGGTTATCAGAATTACAAACTACAATCAAATGGTTCTATCATTAATATTTCTATTATTAATACTTCTGCGGCTCTCGTAGCGTAGTGGGTATGACACTGGCTTCTCACATCGAGGGTTCCTGGTTCGATTCCCGGTGAGGTCACAGTTTTAATCGATGTGATTTACTCAAGCCTGGGTGTTTTGTGATGTATTTCGCTCACGTAATTGGGCCTCCTGGCCAGTTGAAGCGTAAAAATAATAAAAATATATTAATAAATAAATATTTATATATATTTAATAGCCGAGCCTTTATTTTATTCATATCCTTGTCTTGTTCATGTCATTAGAAAATAGTACGATATCTTTAATTGAATCGACTTGTTTCAAATCAAGTACCAGATTACTCACTGCTTTCCACTCTTCTCCAGATCACCTTCAATGATCTCTCAGAAAGCTTCATATGTTCTCGGTCATCGCCTTCCGAAAGTTCTGGAACTTCCTTTGTTCCCTGGTGATGACAAGTCCACTAAGTCATTAATTTGTTAAGAGAGAGATAAGAAATCGCGCTGTTTTGTGGAATGTATGTGGGTCGGCAGGGCCGCCACAATCGACATCATCTACGAGAACTTTTGTAGGGTCGGTTCCTCTGACTTACTCCGTTCATAAAGTGAACTGGATTTTGGATAAGATATACCCTCGTTGTAGGAACATTGTAATAGAAAACTGATCGGATATTTGCCCAATGATTTTTATGTTGCTTGTGCAGTCTTCATTCATCAACGAAATACGGCCGAAATATTTTTTCACGACAGTATCAGTGAGAAGAAAACTACAGGAAGCCACAGGAGAACATGGAGAAGGCAAACGTAGAAGAAGGACTGAACTATCAGTGGCCTAAGTGACTAACAAAGCGTAGAAAGAGACCTTTGG
Source organism: Agrypnia vestita (assembly GCA_016648135.1). Taxonomy (NCBI): domain Eukaryota; kingdom Metazoa; phylum Arthropoda; class Insecta; order Trichoptera; family Phryganeidae; genus Agrypnia; species Agrypnia vestita. Next base: position 21,765 of record JADDOH010009459.1, read on the forward strand.
AAGAGTGTTGCACAAACGATAGGCCCTCCACTCGATATAACCTGCCAATCTTCTCATAACAGTCTCAAGATCTCTAAATGTGTTGATATTAATTGGGCTACTAAACTTTTTTATAGTCATTTAATATTTTTGATAACTAAAAAATAATTTGATTCTTAAGTTTTCGAATGCAGACGGTATTTGTAGAAAACTCCATTTTTTGTAAATCATACTCTTTTTTGTCATTTTTTATCAAAATTTAAAAATGAAATACAATGTTTCTGGTTATTTAATTGAATTTATTTAAATAAATGGATGATCAATAACAAAATAAAGGAAGTGTGGTAACTTATATCCAAAATATGTTATAATGTTAGGTATAATTATTACATACTTGCCGTAAATCCATGAAAAATAATGAACATAATAATAATTAATGACTCCACTTGCATTTAACCTGAGTCGCGGCTGATTTACGTGCTTGTCATCATAAACGTTGCTGTTGTAATTGCAGCGAGTTACGGACAGACAGACGGACATTCGAAATTGGGAGATTTTATTAGGTAATTAACAATACACATAATTTACCTACATGTACATGTGAATACATAAAGTGGATTTTTAATTACCTAGTATGTATGTAATTTTCTAGTTCTGGTGCGTACTGTTTTACTGTAAATACAATAAAATACAATAAAAAAATGAAACCTAATATTGTAACAAATTTTGGATTTAAGATCACCACACATCCTTTGTTTTATCAGTTGATAATGGCTTAGGCGGAACGATAGTCCATTTATTAAGATAAATTAAATTATAAACCCTAAAAAAAAGGAATAAATTTTAATAGAATTGATTCAAAATAATTATTTTATATAAAAACACAAAGTTCACTATTCAGTAATTTTTTAAAACCAAATGTAGATATCATATTTAATTTTAATTAATTAATCTACACTACAAAAAGCGAATATTTTTTCTGTATGTGTTTCCAATAGATTCTTTCAATTTGTTTTCAGTATCAGAAAACAACGTTTCACAAATGCAAATTCACAGTAAAAATAAATGTGTCGTCATTCATAAAATTAAAGACATATTTGAATAGAATTAATAGTCGTAAATATAATCATTAACGAACGCCCTTAGTAGTTCACCCTAATCCGAGATTAGTGTGGAACGGGGCGATACATTTCTGGCATATTCCCCTTAGGAGAAATTAATTTACGCCACCCGCCGGACGCCACTGTGCTCGCGCGTGTGATCGCCGCAAAACCCTTGTAATTACAGCCGGCCAGACGATGTTTTCTGCTCAGTGGCGCCTCGTCTTGCGCCACATCTCACCAACAGAGATAGATAGTTAAATGGACCGAACGCGAGTGGATCGGATTAAAAAATATTCCTTGAAAATAATACAAGCACGGAAAATATTTCGCATTTCAAAACCACAAATTATTGGACCGAAATCATTGCTTCTTGTAATGCGCGTAATTCACGAAATATTTTTAATAATATTGTTAATGAGTTGTGAATTAAGCTGTATTTAAGTGTTTAAAAAAACTTCGTTTAATCTTGATTCGATTTGCGTGACTATCAAAGAGTGCGTTCAGCCAAAATCATACTATTTTCCGTATTTTTTGGCTGATTAATCAGTTAACGAAACTCACCGAAAACATAAATTGCCAGCATTCATAAATTAAACAACGAAATTATAAATTTTTAGGACAGTTAACAAATATCTTTGATTCAATATTTATGCATCAGTTAACACTAATTCATTAATTAATTAACTTATTAATACAAATTGTTAAATTATCACAAATTAATATCTTTTTTTTCCTTAATGTAACTCAATTTTCAATAAAACTATTGTATTTTTTCTAAATTTACAGTACAATTATATTATGAATCATAATTTATTCCTTTTGTTTATTGCATTCGAATTTCAGAAGCATATCGAATACCAGGACACAACGTATACTTAAAATTAAAATTGACATTGACACAAACAAAAATAAATTTATGGTAGTTGAATATCGAATAAATGATAAAGAATTAATATGACAAAAATAAAAAAAAACTATTTGCTAAAAGGATTTGGTTTTAAATAAAATTTATCTCCCATATATTTATTTCTGTTATTATTAATATTTATGCGTTGTAATCTGATGAAGGGACTACTGTCCCCGAAACATGTTGATAATTCTATATACTGTGGTTTGTACAAAGTGTTTTCTTGTTATTAATGGTAATAATGTTATCACAAAATAGTTTTGGAGTTGGAGTTAAAGAAGTTAATTAATTCTAATTGCAACATAGCAAATAAATAATGTACCAAAATTTTTGTGACAGTTCCCTAAAAATTAAATTTATAGATACACAGATATTGTATAACTCTAACTCTAAACTATTACTATTTTCAAACTAAGCTGAACGCTCGTGCTATGAAAATAGGACTAACTTGCTAGTCTGGAGTGAAGTTCGAACCCGCGACCTTTGGATCATGAGGCGAGTGTCCTAACCATAAGACCAACAAGCTACTCAAATGATTGAAGTAAGATTGAATTTATATTATTTACTGTAATTAATGAACTCAATGGTTTAAACAAAAGTAATAATCAATTTAAACAATGCCACATTATTAATAGATGATTGTCAAAGCAAAATTGACATTTGGAATATACACAAAACATTCAGTATGTCAGTAAGTACGGAATTAGTAGCGGTGTCGATTCTGTAAGGGACATGGACGCAGTTCTCATTAACCTTTCGAAGAAACATACTATAGTATGAAAAATTTACTTTAAATGGCTTTATAATACAAATAAAATAATACATATATTTCTTGATATAATCATGAGAAATAGGCGAAACTGAATTTCATAAAAGCTGTTTTGTCAGCAGGTATTCATGCAAGGCAGATAAGAAGGCGTGAGGGTAGAATGATGGCAGGGGTAGTTTAGGTGGGGCCAAGGGTAGTTACGGTACGGCGGAGGGGACGGGAAGGGATGGAAGAGATACAACCGAGGGATAATTCCGTTTGAGGTTAGGACAAGGAAGTAATTCCACGGTAGCCTATTTCAGATAGGTTTTATTATACCAATGCATATTATTGTGGTCCGACATGACTGAATTTGGGTCTGCTATTGTATGACGTAATGTGTTTTGCGACAAAGGCTGCATTGCCGAGGGAAATTTGCCAGGATACAGTGTTCTGACGTTATATAAGAGACAAGTTATTTACACACAAAATATGTACATGGCCAATTTTATTTCATTAACGGTGCAGTGTCAAAATTTGAATTTCTCTGATCATTTAATTCGAAATATTATAGATGATACACTATTTAACGAGTAAGAGTTTAACTGTCTTAATTTATCATAAAAAAATTATCTTTGTTTCAGCCATTGAAATTGAACAACTTGATTTATTGAATCCTATAAATAGCGTAAAAATCCATTCCAGTCATCAGGACGATAAATAACTAATCTTAAACGTCAGACTATTATTTTTTTAAATAAATCAAGTACCTGGCTGCTTAAAGATAAAACTAAATATTATGAAAGATATGGGAAAATTTCCTCAATGCTAAAAATTGCTGGAAAAATATTCAAACTCTCTTGGATATTATGTTATTTTTCCTAAATCCTAAAAAAGATAACCCCATGTGCTCGATTGAAGTTTCGATGAAGATAAAGAATTTAGGTGGACCATATAATTAATTAACAGATACATTTAAAATAAAATAACTATGAAAGAAACCCCAAACAATTAATCATAAGACAAGTAAAGTTATCGCAATTAACAAAATGTTATATTTTGGCTTAAATGATGCACAAAGTGCCATGATAATGGTGTTTTGTGGTCGGCTTGTATTTAATTATTTTAATTATTTTTTAAACTAAAGTAAAACTGGCCAAGGCGGTTACTAAAATTTCACAACAGACAACGTTTAATACTTAATTAAAGTTAATTGGCCGTCAATAATTTCTCTCTAAACTTAAACAGAGTTTCCTTGTAATTAAATATACCCAAAATACTACCGTGTTTATTGTGCACCTATTACATGTACGCCTTCTAATCACATTCATCCCTTCTATTAACCATTCTGACCAAACGAAAATCCCCCGATGTTCTTAATGAAGGAGCAAATAATTATTATATATATTGCATTTAAATAAAAAAATATTTATAAAAGTGAATGCTTTAATATAGACGATTTTGGCAATGAAATACGATGATCGGAAATGATTCCAATAATAAATAAGAAAATGTAGTTAAGTAATATTTTTTATTAATATCCGCTAATAAACTATTTTTTTTAAGACTTTTCAGCATTATTGGACTTATTTAAATCCTATTGTAAACGGCAACGAAGAAAAAAACTGACACTATTCTCATTAAATCTTTTCTTATTTTTATTTTACGGAAAACTAACAGAACAATTTAAAAAACAATTTGATTACAATGAGTATTAAATATAACGATGACCATCTTACAAGTCTCCCCTAATTAAAAATATAGCATAATGCTATCCTTTCAGGTATTTAAATGACCTTAGTTACGAAGTTAGTAGTCTATCTCCGAATTCAATTTCCGCCTAAATTTGGATACTTTATGCAAATTCTGCAAAAGGGTAGACATAATTAGTATACACTCCCTTATAATCGCATCAGAATTATAAGATTACCATAACTTATTGTAATTACTCAATAAATATGAATAACTTTGCATCCACAGGGATTCATAATTCGACCACATGAAGGTATGTAACATATTAAAATTTTTTAGAAATACGTGTATCTTTCGAGGGCAATTTTATTAATCATACAATATTTTATTTAACAGGGGTCCATTTTTGCAAGTTTATTACATAATGGGTAAAATATTGTACAAAAAAAACATTTTATTAATTCAGTTTCAAGTATTTCGTTAGCAAAAAATAATTATCCGTGGACCTACGACTTTCAAAAGCCATAAAAATATAGCCAAATACATACTAAAATTCGACCAAAATAACATACAAATAATAACGAATTGTAGAAAAAATACAATAATAAATTTTTTTTTTATAACTAAATTTAGGTAACTCACAATAAGTATATAAAATAATACTATCAATCACAAATCTAGCATTTGTTTAAACGAATTAAAAATAAATCAAAGCAAAAAAAGATTCGATATATAGATTTTTCTTAAATATTTTGTATTAATACCGAATTGACGCTAAGGCCCGAATACAATGGCAATACATACATAATATAAAGTAAGGTACGCTTTAAATTTATTATTTTGTACTGTTTATGTTTTTAAAGTGCATTTTAACCTTCAAATTACTAAATATTGTCTCTGTATTCGGGCCTAAGCATTCGAATTAATGTCATTAGTTCCTTTTTTTTATAAAATAAACATTTAAATATAAATCATACTATCATTGATTGCAACAAACAATAATTCATTTTTTTTAAATGGAGATGCGAACACGGAATACGTATCGCATCAATATTCTTACTACCTTCAAAACAAGCTTCACGCTTGTGCTGTAAAAATAGGACTAACTGGCTAGTTTTCTGGAATGGGGCTCGAACAACCGACCACCAGATCACTAAGCGAGCGTCATAAGTGATAACCATTACTCTACTCGAACTATTTGTGAGAAAATAAATTATTTTTCTGAAGTGGAAACCAACGTAGTGATGCGCGACTCCGAGTTATCATAACTTGAATAACTCGATTATTGAAATAATCAACGAATACTAATTTAGTACTCGAGTAACGAATAACGAATACTAATTTAGTACTCGAGTAACGAATAACGAATACTAATTTAGTACTCGAGTAACGAATAACGAGTACTAATTCAACAACTACTAATTTAGTACTTGAGTTCACCGCAACTATTCGACAGTTACTAATAAGCTATCGTATGCTGTTCCGATTATTGACAGTTGAAAAAATTGTAAAGTGGAAGTTGATGTAGCTAAAATGAACTTTTGAAATCCCACCCCCCGTCAGATTTAATATTTTGGAAAATTGATGTAGTTAAAGATTATGGAAATGTCTCGTAATCGCGTATCTCTATACAGGGTTATTTCTAAAACATTAATAACCTCACAGGACTGTATTCCTCCCTTGATTATGAGTCGAAAATGTTCAAGCTATTGTGACCTAATATCAATAGTTAAGGAGATATGCGACATCAAAGTTTCCATTTTTTTTTTCCATATTTCCGACTTATTTTTTGTAAAACGTTGGACTATCATTACAGTAACCCATATTGATTACGAAAAATTCATTTGTTTCAATACAAGTTTAAAAAAATGATAAAAACCCTGAAAAAATTCCAATTGGAATGTTTTCCAATTGGAATTCGAAGGTTTTTATTTTTTATTTGACTTGTATTAAAGGGAATGAATTTTTCATATTCGATATAAGTTACTGTAATGATAGTCCAATGTTTTACAAAAAATAAGTCAGAAATATTGAAAAAAAAACTGCAAACTTTGATGTCGCATATCTCCTTAACTATTGATATTAGGTCATAATAGCTTGAACATTTTCGACTCATAATCAAGGCAGGTATATAGTCCTGCGAGGTTATTAATTTTTTACAAATAACCCTGTATATACCTAATGTCTCGTTAATGTATCGATTACTAATCATTCGATCATGAAAATAAATCGATTATAGAAATGTCTCATGATCGCGCATCTCTAGGACAACGTTTACTTACCATCATCAAGACTTGTCCTAAAAAAATACGATAAAAACGTACTTATCTGGATGAAATTAATCTTCTACAAGACAGATAATGTTGTTCGTAGGCAAAATAGTTGCTTATCATCTGTGTGTTATCCCTCACAACTCGCAACTTATATACTTTCGTATTTCAGTTGCGAGGGTTATGTTGCCATCTCTGAGCATATGTAATATACTTATATAACATAAAAATGACCTTAAGATGTCAGATCAGAAATGGCGCCAAAAATAATTTTTATTATCCCTTAGTTTTATTATTATTTGTCAAAAACTCTATAAACATTTGTTGTACTTTCAGGAATAAGGAGACGAGGTATATTTTTTAAATTAATTTTGAGACTACTTTTGTATCAAAAGACTGGACAGATTTACTCAGTAGCCACGTGAAAGTTTTACTTTCGTTGTCAACCCTTTCATCACGGCGGAAGCTAAACCCTTCTTCCCTTTGTAAACTTTTCGACCCAGCCTCCGCTAGACGGCTCATGAAACTAATTGAGAGTATCCACTACCTATTTATGTTGGGTATCTGTTCGTAGTTCCTCCTTACTGTGTACCAGCACCTCTCTACGTAGTGCCTACATCTCAGGGTTATTGATTACGTCGCGTCGGTGCTGTTAGGACGGGCATTATAGTGTTCCTAAGCTCCTAGTGCTCGAATAGGCCACGTGTATACAATTTTTACTTAATAGGTATCTAATTATATTATTTTTTCATTATTTTTGATAAAGATGTTTGCAATTTTCTGAAGAAAGGCATGAAATGTGGGGTATAAAAGCAAAGGCAGCAATACCCAAAAAAATTAAAAGTGTCATTCGTGACAGTTGAACAACACGATATTAGCAACGTATATTCGTATGTTATAGCGCATATTCTAGCGGCAGTAAATAAATGGAGTTCTTACCGGAGCAAGAAGTTTTTCTAAGTGCGAATATTGAACGTAGTTTACTAGGAAGTGATCAAAGCAATAAAAACTATGTGAAATAGTGCGAATTAAAAAACAGTGTAATAATAAGCGTGTGAGATTTTCTGAAAACATTTAGTCTCCATATATTTGAAAAAGGCAGGTACCTACTGGTGAGGCGGTTAGGTTATGGTTTAAATGGTGCGCTTTGAGCGTCCAACTATACGGATACTTCCAAGGGGCAAGCAAGATGTCCAATACGTAGCGAAAGGCCCGTAACTGAGAAAACATGCAAGACACTTACCTCCTGGTTATCTTCGATTTATTGAACTGCGACCTGATGAAATGCGATTGAGTGGACTGTAGATGCGGGTGGCCGTCTTCACCAATAATGTAAACAAATCCACTGCGAAGAACGGATTTGAAAAGGCGGTTTTAAGATCGAACGACAAATTGAGGTTATTGCGGAACGTGCGTAAAAAATGTCACACGGCGGCGATGGCGAACGAGTATGTACTCACAGCGGCGGTCCAATATGTACTACTGCCGGCCCTGCTGGGTCTCGCGTCATTGGCGGAGACAGGTAACGCGGCTTGCCTAATTTCTCAATGAAAGGCGTTCGCTATACATTCCAAATATAGATATGGCCCGACCATGCTCCCCGCCTTGGAAGCTCACAGAGCTTTCAAAATTAATAAAAAATCATCCGAACGCATGATGCAACTTCCTTATCGCAATAACGACTAAATTATGATATAGAAAAAAGAGAGACAGCGTAATATCAGTCCCGATATATAATATATGAGTAAATTAAAAATGTGTCAATCTGACATATTCAGCGGTAAATTATGAAACGCAAATAAGAAAAGCACGTAAATGCTGCGATATAAGTAATTAATACATCGAACAATAACAAAGAGGCGTGAATGAAAATAAAATAAAATAATATATAACTAAGAGCTATTGTACACTAAGAGGCGTGAAAAAAATAAATAAAAATAATATATAACTAAGAGCTATTTATTGGGTCGGGAGAGGATAAAGTTTCACCACTGGTCGCTTGAAAAAACCGGATTCAGTTTTCACTAGAGCAACTCTCACTACACTATCTGAACCTGGATATATTTGAGAGATTACTCCTAAAGGCCAGCTAAGCGGTGGTGCGTTATCCTGACCCACTAGCACGACTTTACCGACGGTGACGGGATTATCTGGAGTACACCATTTTTGTCGGACTTGTAGAGTGTGTAAATACTCTAGATGCCATTTTTTCCAATATGACCTAACTAAGTTATCTAGTAGTTGTTTGCGTGTACAAAGACTCCGCGTATCGTCAGCAATGTCCGATACCGGAAGATACTGGAGTGGTGATGACATTAAAAAATGTGCTGGTGTCAGCGCCTCAGGATACGGATCCTCAGACATAACACAAAGTGGCCGGGAATTGAGCAACGCTTCGATCTGTGTAAGAACTGTGAAGAGTTCCTCGTAAGTCAACAACTGACTTCCGATTACGCGGTATAGATGTGTTTTAAAACATTTTATATTGCTTTCCCAGATCCCTCCAAAGTGCGGGCTATGCGGTGGAATTAATTTCCAACAAATGCGTCGTTTAATAAGCTCATCCTTTATAGCGTTTTGATAGTCCGAGGACAAGATTAATTTATAAAATTCATCTAACTGTGCCTTGGCACCTATGAAGTTCGAGCCGTTGTCGGAATACAGACAAGATACGGGTCCTCGACGTGCTATAAAACGTTTGAATGCAGCTAGGAAGATGTCCGAGGATAAATCTGATGCTAGTTCGATATGAACAGCTTTCGTTGTCAAGCAGACAAAAATACAGATGTAGGCCTTTTGCGACCTTTGTCCACGCTTGCGTTGGAGTGTTATATTTAGCGGACCAGCATAATCTACCCCTGTGTGTGTAAAAGCCTTTGCTTCCTGAATTCGGCAGGCTGGCAAATTAGCCATTTTAGGCGTGGGATGTAGAGGAGAAAGGTGAAAGCATTTATTACATTTTCTCACTCTCCATCTAATAACGCTTCTTCCTGAAAGGATCCAAAAGCGTTGACGAAGGATTGATGAAAGTAATCCTGGCCCAGTGTGAAGATGCAATTGGTGATTCTGATCTATTATAAGGGCGACTACGTGATCATGTTTTGGGAGCAGAGCAGGATGTTTTGTTATGTTTTTGTTGTGTTTATGTTTTGTTTATTGTTTGTTATGTTTATGTTTTGCCTCGAAAGGAAGACCTGAATTGGATAATCTTCCTTCGATCCGCAAAATACCATCCTCATCTATGAAAGGACTAAGACGTTTTAACCTTTTAGAATAGCCTTTTCCTCCTTTTAGATCCGCCATTTCCTTAGCAAAATGAACATTTTGAATGGCACGAATAGCCGTGTTTTCAGCGGCAAGTAAGTCAGCGACTCCAATTGCTGGGGAACGAGGTAATCGTTTCATAAAATGGAGGCAGTATACGATGATGCGCAGAAGCTTATCCCAACGAGAGATATTTTGAGCTAATTCGTAAAAACTACAAGGTACAATCTTAGCGGTAATCAAAGTTGTGGATTTAAATTCCGGGAGTACCTCATATTTTGTAGGTAAGAATGGTTGGATAGGCCAACTTGAAATGACAGAACGTAGCCATACAGGCCCGTTCCACCACAAGTCATGGGTTACCAATTGAGATGGTAACATGCCCCTAGATAGACAATCACTAGGATTCTCAATGCCTGCGATATGATAGAAATCTTGGGGTTGTACATTTTCCTGGCATTGAGCTACGCGGTTGCTCACAAATACGGACCATCTATGCGGGGAAGAGTGGATCCATGACAAGGCAATTGTAGCGTCCGAGAATGCATATGTTCCTGCGATGGTGATGCGTGAACTATAAATATCCCGAACAGTCTTTATTAACTTCGACATCAAAAGGGCAGCGCATAACTCCAAACGAGCGAGTGAAATTATCTTTGTTGGTGAAACCTTAGACTTGGAACACAATAACCTGACTGATACGTTCCCGGTTAAATCTGTGGAGTGCAAGTAAATGACACAACCATAACCTTTCATACTCGCATCGCAGAAGGCGACGATGCAAACTGTACTGTCCTTTAGAACACCAATATGGCGCGGAATTCTCAAAGTCGAGAGCAAGTGAAATTCACTCGTAAGTGCAGTGAAGCGTTGAATGATGCTCTCAGGAGGTACATCATCCCAACCAATATCGCACAACCAGAGCTCCTTAATGAGCAATTTGGCATACAGGATTACTGGGGCCACGATGCCTAGAACATCAAACAAACGAGCCACTAATGAAAGTATGCTTCGCTTTGTACATGTCTCTTGGACCTGCAGAGTTGTTAAGAAGAAATTGTCCTCAGCAGGTTCCCAAGATAAACCGAGAACTTTAGTACTGTTGTTCTCATTTGTGAAATCCACTGAACTTCGATGAGAATGCGGGAGGTCATTGAGTAATGCCAAAGAATTACTCGACCATTTAATTAATTCAAAGGATCCTGATTTGAATAACGAGATTAACTCTCGAGAGGTGCGGATGGCCGATTCGTCGTCAGGCATTGAATGCACCAAGTCATCCATGTAAAGTTTAGACTCGGCGACTGCAGCGGCATCAGGGTACTGAAAGCGCATGTCTGATGCTAGCTGACGAATAGTACGCAAAGCTAAATACGGACTAGGTTTGAGGCCAAATGGAAGGCGGTTGAATTGAAATACTCTGATCGTCTCGTTGCTATAGTCGCTAAAACGAAATAATATCTTTAAATATTTACGATCATTTTGAAATGTACCAATTTGTAAATACATCTGCTTTATGTCCGCGGTCATAGCTACAGGGAATAACCGGAACTCAAGTAAAAGAGAGAAAAGGTTTGCTTGTAAGTTAGGCCCAGCATATAATACATCATTCAATGATTTCCCAGTATGGGTTTTTGAACTTGCGTCGAGTACAATTCGCGGCATTGGCTTATCTGGGCGTGTGACGGCATGATGCGGTATGTAATAACCCTGGTTTGAGACATCGATTGCGGTAATCTCAGTTAAATACTCCTTTTCAATGTATTCGTTTACTACGTTATTATAATTTTCACGAAGTTTTGGTTCTTGTTTGAATTTCTTCTCTAGAGCGATAAGTCGGCGATACGCAGTATTTCGTGAATTACCTAATTCCTTTGAATCTCCACGAAAAGGTAATGCGACCGAGTAACGTCCAGCCTCATCTCTATTTACAGATGCGCTGTATAACCTTTCGCAGGTCGTCTCCTCGGGGCTCAGGAACTGCCTAGTTGGAATCTCTTCTAGATGCCAAAAACTTTGCAGAGAAGTCTGTAATTCACCATCATTTAGAGATAGAAGAGTTAAAGTAGAATCTTCCTTTTTGGGATTTTCCATAGACATCTCGCCCATTATGATGTAGCCTAAAGTCGTTTCTAACAACGGCGGAGCGGGAGAGGGTGCGTTTATTCGACCACCTAATAAAAGATACGGGAATAATTCTGCACCTAAAACTAAATCGATCGGCTTCGGTATATTCCAATCCGTGTCAGCGAGTTGAACATTTTTTAAATAAGCCAGATTTGCCGTGTCAATGTATTGCACAGGTAGGTTATTGGTGATTTTGTCAACAACCAAAGCCTGGATATTATAAGTCTGTGAATTTACTCGTGATTGTATGATGAAATTAGTGTATCCTTTTATTGGACGCGAGCTATTGCCTACACCCTTGAGGACCGCATTGTAAAGCGGCGAGATTTTTAAATTTAACTCATCACAGCACGCTACTGTGAGCAAATGATTTTGCGATGCACTATCAATTAGACATCGTATTAACCGTTTTTCATTTTGATTTTTGTAAGCTAATACTTGGGCCGTCGACAATAAAATATTAGCACTAGGCGAATAAGATTTTGACTGGTTTCGCGCGGTAACCAGTGATATAGATGCTACTGGATGCGCATCATCTCGATTATTATCTTCAAAATGAAGAAGCGTATTATGACGTTTATTGCATTTTTTGCAATTACGCGTTGATTTGCAATTTTTTATAATGTGCGAGTAACTTAGACAGTTAATACAACCATTTTTGGTCTTTATGAAATTAAAGCGTTCGTTGATCGGCATGCCCTTGTACTTTGGACATTCGTACAAATGTTTATGATCTTCTCTTGAACATAGTAAGCAATTATTTCCAGTACTTTTAGTCAAGAAAGATTTGTAAGTCTTATTTTTATTTAAATTATTTTGACCATATCGAACAGAAGCGGTGTTGCTAGTAGTTGTACGTTCTAAAATTTTCACCTGACTTCGTAAAAATTCTACCAGATCTTGGTAAGCGGGAATTTCCTTTTCACGTTGCGTCATCTCGAACATTTGTGAAGTTTGGCTATCCAATTTCGATAACGCGGAATACAAAAGAATGAAGTCTGTTAGATCTTCGATTCCCAGCTGTTTCAAAGCGGAAACGGACGCAGAGTATTTCTCAATAAACGCGTTTAAGCCACCAGCGGTGTTGACATATTTTATTTCGAAAATATTTTTTAAGTAATAACAACCCAACGCCCTTCTATCCTGATATTTTTGTACGAGGCTATTCCATAAAGAATTGTAATTTTCTCCCGTAGGAAGTACCCCTGATGTCAAATAAAGAGCGCCGTGCGATAATTTTGAAATTAAATATTGCATTTTCTGTGATTGGGTTAATAGTTTATTTTGATGAATGTTGGCCTTAAACGTTTCATAAAAAATGGGCCAGTTCTCCTGGTTGCCATCAAATGACGGAATTTGAATAGCCGGCAACTTCATTGGACTATCCAATACAGGAGCCTCTTGCAACTTTGTTTCCGAAAGTTGGGATTTTTTAAATTTGATATGAGAGATGATCCCATCAAATGCAATAAGTTTTTGATAATCCGGTACAAAGTCAGGATTCAATTCTAAATTCAATATATTTATTTCATCTGAAACGGCGGTGAACTGCGTTTTTGTTTCATCAATCGTTTGTATGTCTGCCAAGAATGACTCTGTCGTCCTTGTATTCTCAGACGAAATCCGTTTTGATTTTTCGTACATCATGTTTACGTGAGCGAAAACAGCGTCCCGTTTTGCTTCTAAAGATTTCAATCTATTTATCTGCGACATTTTGAATATTTTTTATCGGGAGGTACTTCAGTGATCTAACAATAAGTTCGTATTTATTCTAAAATACTCACTTGTGAAATGTTATTTGTTATGTTATGTTATGTTAAAATTGTTATTTAATATGTTTGAATACCGAATTTATTTAATATTTTATTCGAAATAAACAATTCTATAACTTTGTTACAAGTGCAAAGTATCCGTGCGTGAATAACACTGTCAAGTAAAAGTAGCTGAAAAAATATTAAACGATATTTATATCGACAAATATCACGCTGCGTAATTATTTCACTGAACAAATATTATGAAAATTGCGATAATGGAGTTGCTCAATACGATATAGTCGGATGTATGAATATATTAATTCGTTCGTTCGACCTTTGTATATGGATCGATCTCCGGTCGAAGGTACCAAAATTATATGGTGAGGCGGTTAGGTTATGGTTTAAATGGTGCGCTTTGAGCGTCCAACTATACGGAAACTTCCAAGGGGCAAGCAAGATGTCCAATACGTAGCGAAAGGCCCGTAACTGAGAAAACATGCAAGACACTTACCTCCTGGTTATCTTCGATTTATTGAACTGCGACCTGATGAAATGCGATTGAGTGGACTGTAGATGCGGGTGGCCGTCTTCACCAATAATGTAAACAAATCCACTGCGAAGAACGGATTTGAAAAGGCGGTTTTAAGATCGAACGACAAATTGAGGTTATTGCGGAACGTGCGTAAAAAATGTCACACGGCGGCGATGGCGAACGAGTATGTACTCACAGCGGCGGTCCAATATGTACTACTGCCGGCCCTGCTGGGTCTCGCGTCATTGGCGGAGACAGGTAACGCGGCTTGCCTAATTTCTCAATGAAAGGCGTTCGCTATACATTCCAAATATAGATATGGCCCGACCACCTACTCCGATTTAAATTTTTGGTAATAAATTAAACATTTAATCATTATAGTATTTTCATTTGCTTCTCACAGCCATGTCTCGTGATAGTATAAAAAACTTTTGTAAGATAATAATGGGTTTTGATTTATTTATATAATGGATATACTCAGCCTTATTCTTTTTATTATAACTAGTTTGTTGTATTATTAAGACAACAAATGGAAAGGACGCATGCGTAAAGTTTCTTTGTGAAATATCAAGACATCTGTCAAAAATCAAAATTGATGGTTCAACAATTATATAATAGCGGTCGATTGTTAGGTTATATTGCTGAGTAAAGAATATACAAGAAAAACTACTAATTAATGTAAAGCTGAAATGCAAACACCGTATAAATACGTAATTTTATTAATTCTTGATAAATTTATCTATTAAATGTTCTTTTTTAATTTCTACCCCAGCCGTATTTGGGTCGGGGTTTCGACGCACCGATAAAACACCTCCATGTGTCTTTTATCTCGCAGCTTCCCACTCAGTGGTCCATTGCAGCCCAGATCTCACGTCGTACAGCTTTACCATTTGCTTTTTCCTGTTGTAATATATTAGTATATTAACGTATAAAGTAGATCTTACCGCTGCTTCCAAAGAAATCCCATTACAAACATGTCTGTTAAGTAAAGAATGGTCGGAAAAATAAAATAATGGTATGAAAAGAATGTTGTAATATTGTGATGTTGAACCACAATTTATACGGAGTATGTTTGCACGCCTATGAATTAATTTTTAAATAATTATAATGATTCAGAATATTTTGAGTATATCCAAATTTTTCAAGAACACTCTGAGACGGGAAGCTAGCTCTCTCCCACTCGCACTTTGCGAGTCGACAGCTGCACGGCGCACTTTGGAAAATCGAGGCCTGTTTCGGTTATATTTATAAAATTTTGCAAAAATAAAAAAAGTCTATATAGCTTAAAATGAATATATTTTTAATTCAAATATTTTTTATTTTAATACAATTTAATATATTAAAAATGATTATGACAAAATTTTAAATTGCTTTAATTTTTATTTATAAAAATAACAATATTACTTATGACGTGTTCTAAAACTAATTCTAATAATATATTGTATACTTAAGTTTGAGAAGGTCAAGACCCACCAAGGGTTGTAGTGCCAATAGTGATGATGATACTTAAGTTACCCATAATCAACAAAAAACATAAAGAATAAATGTAAAGTGCTTATCCACTAAGATGGTCATGTGAAGTCTGTTAACTTTAAAAGTTAATTTCTTGTTAAACTTTGTAGTATAAGATATTAAATATTTTAAATTTCTGAAAAACACGTCTTTTAAAAATTTAAAACAACTAAAATGTTTTAAATTGTATGTTAATGTTTACGTTTAAAATAACAGTAAATAAGGAAAAACTTTTATTTTTTTTACTTCATCGAGACATTTGGTAGTTACCCACATCTCTCTTCGCTTTACATTTAATTATAATTTATAGCGTAGATATTCGTAAGAAACATTTATAAAAACTAGCTGTAAATTTTTGCAAATTCCAAAGTTATTGGGAAAAATGCGATAAAATACATTTTTTTAATGTTTTCATCATTATTATTTTAAATACATTAAAATATAAATTTGTTATAAAAAAAATAATTTATATATAGGCTACATTATGTATGTGCAAAATTAGATTAATATACATATCTTGAAAAATACAAGAGTTGAAAAGGTGAATTTGGATCCGAAACAGAAGTGTATATATTATTATACATACAAGAATTACTCATTTAATATTACAGGATAACATATTATATTTCCTGATGAAAGCTGATATTGAGTTGGTGCGTGGGATGGATGAAATTTCGTAACGAAACGTAACAGGAATCTTGTGTGACCCGAAAATGCCAATATTGAAAGGAAAGATTTATCAGATTATTTTTAAACCCGCGATATTATATTGTTTCGAATGCTGGACCATGTATAACTCCTACTCTAGGCAACTCGAAACATCAGAAATGCGAATGTTTAAATGGTCATAAGGAGTAACACTAAAATATAGGGTTAAAAGTTCGTGGTAGCCTAGATATTACGGACATAAACAGTAAGCTGGAGAAACGACAGTTAAGATGATATAGGCACATAAGACAGAAATCACCAAAACACAGGCAATGTGTACGGAGCTTCATCGACGATCATCCAGAGGAAGACCAAAGTACTTTTGGATGACTCAATGCTCCAAAATACTACAGAGAAACTGTCTGGATGCCAAGAACCAAAGAAGATACAGCCTGAGAATGAGAAGAACCGAACCCAATAGCCTACCTAGGCAATGAGTTGGGACAGTGCGGGGAAGTAGATGAAATTATTCATGCGTAAAAAATGAAGTTAAAATTTTCATACGCATACAATGAATTATACAAGAAAATATTTACACACGCAAAAAACCAAAATAAAAATTAAGCCTTGTCTTAAATTATGACTAAATCGGAATCTCGGGAATAGGTACGAACCACTTTTTAGTAATAATGGTAACTGTCAATAATTTTAATTTTAATTTAGGTATAGTGTTTGGTACCAATATCACCTACTTCGAATATTGAATTTACATAATATCTAAATGAGATGACCTGATTACATCTACTAAATATATTGATCACTTTAATGGTGAATTAATGGAGAACTCGCATTTAAACCACATTTAACGGGATTATCGAATGTGTACATCGTCGCTTCTGTGGGATTATTGACAATTTAATATCCTCTATATGCACTGTGTTGGTTATTGTGGAGATTCAAAATAGATTATCTATATAAATTATTACAAATTGGAACAATAGATGCAAGTATAAAATCGGCCAGCAAAGTGGTTTATTACGATTGACCATTTTAATATAATAAGTTGCAATTTCGGAATAAAATTTTGTGCTTTTTTAATCAATTGGAAAAAAAAATAGCAACTTAGTTGGCACTTATTTACTTTCAATATGTCTCCATACACATTACAAATTTTCTTAGTTGCAACCGTTGCATTTACACCCGATGGAAAATGAAACAGCATGCAATGACGTAAATTTTCTAAGTTGATTGTCCACCATTTTACAACAGAGTAATAAAAAAAAATTAATTTTAATGTCACAAGACCACGGATTATAATATTGCGTATAAAATGCATCTTTACACGTTCACTTTACTGAGCTTGACTGAAGCAAACATTCCACACCAAAAATAATTGATTACTTATGGGTACACCTATTATATTATAGATATCTCATAGAGACGAAATTATATGTTCATGGGAAAGTAGGTATAAAAGTCTTTGGGTGTTCATAAGGCTAACGACCTTTTGTTTATTTGATTTTTATTCTATGATGTATATTGATTAATGATGTCCTTGTGACAAAAATCCAATACTGTGTTCTGAAAATTTTGGACAAACTCAAAATATTTTAAATAATTTTCGTTCTCAACATGTTAAATGTACCATCGTTGGGGCTGGATCTAATTTGAGTGCAGATTGTCTCTGCTGAAGAGAAAGCTCTCTCTGATTTAACACTATTTAGCCGAATAGCTGAAAGATAATTAAACGCTAATTGTAAGCATTTCACATGTATTTTGAAATGTAACATCTTTACGATCGGTTTATGGGACTAATTTCTTGAATGCGACGGAAACGTGTAACGTGAAGTGGAAAGAGTGGGCGCTATATTCAAGAGGTACTGCTGTTAGTAGTTTGGATGAGTCGGTAAAGAAGTCTGCGGCTCGAGCGGCCTTTCTGAATGGATGAAAAAACATGGCGCCGCACACATAAGAAACTGATGCGGGATATTACAGATTTGGACCAAGCCGTCATCATTTAACATCTATGGTTGAAACTTCCAAACGCAGTTGAATACTGTTTTATATAATGCCGTGCGTACTGAACAAACCATCAAAGAAAACATGAAGCCGAAGAAGAGCAGGAAATCATCGTTCCTCAAGGATCAATGAAAGTGCTATATTGGTGTCAAACAATAATTACTTGAACCTTAATTTTATTATTTTACAGATATAAATTAAACGGAAGCAGATAATTGTTGTGTTGTATAGGTGTACATAGTTCGTTATACGAATCAATTTCTTAAAGTAAGTTTATAGTAGTAGGTAATGCAAGTATTAATAAAAAATTGCAATTGATATTATAATATCAAATACTTTTAAATTTGAGATTAATTTCTTTTAATGCCGTGTCAATCAAACCTTTTCAGGTGTGATTGACATAAAATATTATAAAATAAATTGAAAAGCAGAAAATTTCTTTAACAATAATAATGTCTTGAATCTGTAAAATTTTGTTTATTTCTTAATTTCCAGAAGATTACATCAATATACAGGGTGTATCAGAGTTTGTATCAAAAATTTTGGAGCGTTTTCATCATGAAATTTTGAATTTAATATATTCTTAACAATTTGATGACAGTTACGGAGGTAAGCAACATTAAAGTTTGCATTTAAAAAAATATTTTTGGCATGTTTTCACTAAAACGTTGGACGACTACTATGGTAACTTACATGGAATATTAAAAATTTACTCGCATTGATACAAATCAAATAAAATTCTTAAAATTTTGCAGAAATTTGGCTTGTCTTAAAGCAGAATGTCAGTGTAAAAACCACGATCAGATTTAAGGTCTACCGGTTTCGAGACGTACCCGTCTCTTCGTCAAGACCAACACTACACTACTATATTCACAATCATAGTATTGTTAAACTTTCACCAATATTTATCACATGCGTGTTAATTTTGTCAGAGACAAGCATGCACTGACTAGCCTATAGAACAATTGTTAAAGCATTATAAGCATAAATATTAATGCAAATGAATTTTTTATAATCCATATAAGTTACTGTAGTGATCCTTCAAGATTTTACGAAAAATAAGCCAGAAATATTGAAAAAAATTCCAAACTTTAATGTCCCTTATCTCCGTAACTGTCGTATCTCACCGTCCGTATTTCACCCAAAGAGCAAAGAATATTTTCTATCCATCCACAATTACATGAAGAAGACTCCCCGAAGTTTTTGCTACTCTCTGTGAGACACCTTATTGATCATAGATGAGCGGATACGTCGATATTATTTACGCTTGAATCGTCTAGACTTTAAAAGATTTACAAAAAGTAAATGAATATTACTAAGTTCTCTTTTTATGTCATGTTTGGCTCTTTCTTTTCACTAAAGAAAAATAAATTCATTATTTTGCAGCGTGCAGATTATATTATACTTAAAATAATGTCGACAGAGTGAGTGTCTACTTTGACTGCTGATTGCTTTCCGCCTATTCCTTGCTCGCTTCTGATGCCACCCAAAAGACCTCGCCTTCGTGGTTAGCGCCTGATTGAAGTCTTGACTTTGAGGATATTTTGGCGATGGCATCCAATTTACAGTGAACGTGTCGAAAGCCGCTGCTCTACTCGGTTCAAAAATTATTTTTTCTTTAAAATACAATTTATTTAATTACGTATAATATAGAAGAAAAAATATAATCGAAATACTCAAAATCTGATAACGAAAGCAGTTTATTATTTTATTTTTTGAACACACTCGGTATTCATGTTAAAGAACTCCATTGTAAATCAATAAAATAAGGATAAAATACAATGTTTTTGGTTCTGTATTTATTTTTTTCCCAAATAAATGGACGATCGTTTTGTCATATCATATCAGTTGATTATTGCCAAAGCAGCCGAAACGATCTTAACTTGATTTTTATTGTATTAATTAAACAGTTAAATCAGAAAACATTACTGAAAAATCCGTTACATATTATTTTTTTATATTTAATTTAAGATTAATTTTTAAGCTTATTTAAATTTTGTTTTATTGTTTAACTTTAGACTTTCTCAAGGAACGTCACGTGGTATTTTAAGAAAAATATCATATTAAAAAGCATACGAAAACATACCGAAATAGAACAAAAGCAGGACTACGATAATATACTTTACTTAATAGTTAACGTAATTCCATTAGAATTTCATTCTACTTTTTATAGCTTTCATATCTTATTTTCTATGACATTTACTAAACATTTATTAAATATTTGTGACTCAAAACAATCTTTTGTACACATTTTTTGTGATCGGGTTCTGAAAACATCAACCACTCAGAAAATATTAACTCTGCAATGTAGGGGTTTTAAATATATTAAAAGAAAACTAAAGTTGGGAAGTCAAAATATAAAATATTACTTTTTAACGGAATAAAAACTCACGCATTGGGTAGACGTTTCACATCAGATGTCAGTCGTAATAAATGTACAATCCTTCGTACGTCCTATTAATAATTTTTACTCCCCTCTTAGTAATTTTAGTAAGCAGGTAAATAATTTATTTAATGTTTTGTGCGTTAAAATCGCATTTAGTGCTCTCTTTACTTGAGTATAGACATTTGGAGCATTTTTTTATAACAATAAAGTATTATAACATTTATTCTATCATTAGCTGTAACCCGTCAACAATGACGATACTTTTTCATGTCGGTTCCTAAAGAATAAGTATTTATTTATTTATAAAAAAAGGAAAAAATACTAAAATTAATAAATGGAGTTACGGATGTAACACGAAGTTACGACGGATGGACAGACAACAATATTATTATAATTGAGATTAGAATAATTTTTTTTTCTAGTATTATCCAACCGAAGACAAATATATCGGTAGGTTTATGAAATTATGTTTTGTACTTTAGAATTAACAATATTTTAAAGAAATGAAAAAAACTGCAATATATTCAATATCTGCTATTATTTTCAATTCAAATTAACTGTAAAGACTCAAATTAGAGATAGTAGGAGTGGATTTTAACTTTTTATATTAATTCAGGATAATATCTATATGGATGGATTCATAAAGACAGTGTGATTTTTATAAGTGTAATAATAGTAAAGTATTTGTACCTAATGATTTTCATGAGTTCATGTACACAAAAACTAGTATTCTACCCGTTCTAGGATGGTAAGGTCAGGTAAGCTATTAGCTATGAGATTAAAAGAAGAAAATATAGTGAAATTAAGATTAATTAATATCACTTTTCAAAACCGAAAAATATCTAGGTACCACAGAAAAAAAGCTTATCGAAGCAGGTGACGGAAATGACAGCACATATATTTGTTGACTGTTGTCGCTGATATTAAACCCTGCAATGGAATCCGAAACTTTGGCCGGAAAGTTCGGAAACACGCGGCAGAATATCCAAGAAAACTCTACGCAGAAGATTCTGAACGGCTGTGAAAACATTATTTATAATTTAATAAATATATAAATTTAAAAAATTCTAATGTATGAGAATATAAAAAAATATATTTTCAAACATTTGTTATATTTCGAAGATTATATCTAGGATTCAAGATTATCTTTTATTTTATTTAATCTTAAGTCACGTGGTAAAGGTAATTTGAATATGTCCTTCAAAATATGTATATTACAGATGTCTCACAGAGACGAAGTTATTTATTAGGGAATGTAGATAAGGAAATCTTTTTGGGTGTTCATATCTTTTGTCATATGGCTGGCTTAGGTGACCACTGTACACAAAGTAACGTTGACCAACTTTAACCATGATTGTCCACCATTTCTATCAAATTATATAATGTTTTTTTTTTTTAAATAGAGATGTGAACACGGAATACGCATCACATCAATATTCTTACTATTTTCAAATTAAGCTAAACGCTTGTGCAATGAAAATAGGACTAACTTGCTATATCGGAGTGAGGTTCGAACCCGCCACCTTTGGATCACAAAGCGAGTGTCCTAACCACAAGACCAACAAGCTACTCTTGTTATTTATATGCCATGTTTCACGTTTTACTTTGATATATGCTATTGCTATTTATAGTTTAAATTTATCATCCCCACGAACCAGTATATTGATTTCGCATCTATAATAAATACATCTTAATTAATGACGATCCCTCTGGGGACAAAAACCCAGTAATTGTGTAAAACCCAGTAAACGTGAAAAAATTGAAAATACACAAAAATATTGTGAATGTGAGCTTCGATTATTCGTTTTCTTATTAATTGTATCCATAGCTACAAGATTTTTTAATTTTTTTTGTTTTTTGGGAAAAAATCAAATAATAATTTATTTCTTTTAGATTTCTGCTTAGTTTTGAAGAATTCTACATTACTCAAATCTGATTCTGACTAAATCATTTGACGCTGGAAATTCATAAGGTACGATATTGATGATAATTGAATCTATCAAAATCTTGACATCTCAAAACATCTGACATTTTAGAAATGTATTAAATTTCTGAAAGTTTAGTGTTATGTTATATGTTTTAATTCGTCTTTAATTATTGTTATATTTTACAAAGAAAGGGAGTATAGGAAAAACTTGGTTTTTATGGGTTACTTTTTTATTGTTGAATTTAGCGGTACGGAATACTTTTGCGACCGAAGTATCTGCGTACTATATTTGCAGGTCGCTGCTTTCGTTGTGCAGTTTAATTTAGGCGTCTCGGCATTTCATCCCCCGGGTCCCTGACCTGCAGAAGACTAATTTTAGCCCTGACTGTGCCCCTAGATAAACGCAATCAAGCAACTGCGTCACGACTCGAGCAGAACTACACTTTGTCTGTTGAGAGCGTTCGCTCACGCTTACATACTCGTACATATTTAGTCTGAGAGATTGAGAGTGAAATAATATTTACTTAATTCTGTGTAAATGACGTTAGGTACATATTGGATGAAGTTTGCTTGAGCAACCCACTAAAAACCATTGGTGAGCTCAGATTTCCATAGTTATTATTTATTTATTTATTTATTTAATGTTTATGGAAGACCAACAGCACAAAAAAAAAGCATAGAAAACATTGATATAATATAGATGGCCAATTACAGGTCTCCACATTTAGAAATATGTCAGTAATGATAAATATTTATGATATACTAAGGCATATTAATTATATAGAAAGAAAGAATAAAAAATTTAAACAAACAGAAATATGTCAGTAATGATAAATATTTATGATATACTAAGGCATATTAATTATATAGAAAGAAAGAATAAAAAATTTAAACAAACAGAAATATGTCATATAGAAATATGTCAGTAATGATAAATATTTATATAGAAAGAAAGGTATATTAATTATATAGAAAGAAAGAATAAAAAAATTTAAACAAACAGAGATATGTCAGTAATGATAAATATTTATGATATACTAAGGCATATTATTTATATAGAAAGAAAGAATAAAAAATTTAAACAAACAGAAATATGTCATATAGAAATATGTCAGTAATGATAAATATTTATGATACACTAAGGCATATTAATTATACAGAAAGAAAGAATAAAAAATTTAAACAAACAGAAATATGTCAGTAATGATAAATATTTATGATATACTAAGGCATATTAATTATATAGAAAGAAAGAATAAAAAATTTAAATAATATTATACGTCATTCGAATAAATTACAATGAAAAAGAAACACTCTTGGGAATAATAAGACCAAAATTGATTCAAGAAACAGACACGATAATTTCTTTTATTTGTATTTACACTAAATTTAATTTTGTAATGCACACATGTTGAGTTACATTTATTACTGCCACAGTTTCAAGGGGAGCAATTCCACGACAAGTTTGTAATTTAAATAAACGTAATATAAAATACACTCTGGGAAATTCTGGGTTTAACTGAGTTACTTGTAAATTAGTAAATTAATTACTTATCCCAATTACAATATTTTCGTTATCTGTCTGTCCATTTGAAAAAAAATTTTTGAACAATTTTTCTTATACATCAATATATCACTTGTCTAAGACCACTAATGAGTTTCGGAATATACGACTAGTTTCGACAACTGCAGATGTTGTCATCAACGGATGATTATATAAACTATATAATCGCCATAGTTTATATAATCACCCGTTAATGGCAACATCTGCAGTTGTCGAAACTAGTTGTGTATTTCTAAACTCATTAGACAAGTGATATATTGATATATAACTATAATATCATTCCACAAAGTTAACGCCAATTCAATAAATAATAGAACAATTTTTCTTCGAATTTTTTTTCGAACAATTTTTAAATTATATTGTTATTTTTTTAAATAGGAACGCGAACACAGAGTACGTGTCGCATTAATATTCTTACTATTTTCAAAAATAACTAAACGATTGTGCCATGAAAATAGAACTAATTTGCTGGTGTCCCGAAATGGGGCTCGAACCATCGACGCCAGATCACGAAGTGAGCGTCATGACTACTACACCAACAAGGTATTACTTTTTGTATTAAGTAGCTTTTTATTGTAGAAGTATTGAGACCATAGTATATTGATTTTATGTTACTTTGATTGTCGATTTTTTCTTATCTTATTTTAAAAATACTAATACGCTATTAATAGGTATATTTTAAAAATATTTTCTTTATAATTTTAGACTTTCTATGTGTAAACGCCTGCGTAAATATTTAATAATTTAAAATCCCATAAGGACGTAAAAATTATATTGTATTTTAATTATCATCTACGAAATCCATGCATAACATGTCATGAGAAGAAACATAGATGTTTCTTGCATAGTCCATTTAAATACTTATATGAAAAAAAAACTGATTCACAACATAGATGCAATTTCAAATGTGCGTGGTTTTTACGGTTAGTCAACGTTACATTATGTCATCATTAAAGTCAGCTCATACAGGTCACAAATCGTGGACCACCCCATAAAGACTTCAATAAACGTTTCCCCTATAGAAGGCTTCGTCTCTGTGAAACTTCTAAAATTTATCTTAATTAATAATTTTTAAAATTTCTAAAAATTTTAATGTAACATTCTTAAGGCGATCGTCTAGCAGAATGAGCAAATTTCACCATTTTTTCTCATATCTTCTCTTGCGTTTTTTATCACATTTTTGTAGAGACATATCTAATTATAAAATTTATTCATCAGGTTACATATATTTTAAATACGAATATCTTATTAAAATGCCATAAACTAAATTAAATAATTGATTAATAAATTACCAAACCTTCGATGTTTTAAAAATGAAGAAAATTGCTCCACTTTGTGGGCCTTTTATGACTGAACGGCCTGTTGAGATGTCTTTTTTATTCAATAATATTAAAAAGTAAACAATTATCTTAAATTTATTACAATTATAGCAAAATCTGTTAGCAGGTTTACATGCAATTTATGTTTTAAAAAATACTGTTTTTTAAAAATATAATATTTTTTTGTGGGGCATTGTTTAAACTCTTTTTACATGGTTGATAACTTTTTTATTTCAATAGTCAAAAGAATAGATATTATAATTTTACAATAAAAACAAAAAAATATCAAAATCTTTGTCGATATTCCTAATTTTAGATATTTAATCAAGACGCAACGTATTTATGACACAATACGCAGTGCCTTGATTAAATAGCTAAAATCTGAAATCGAGAATAATTTTTTAATTTTTTTTGCATTAATTTTAAAATAAAAATATCTATTCCTTTAATTTATTAAAGAAAAAAAGTTATAAACTATTTTAAAAGCATTGAAAAAAATACACAAAAAATAAAAATAATTTAAAAAACAGTGTTTTTTAAAAGATAAATTGCATGTAAACAAACTAACAGATTTTTCTATAATTGTAATAAATTTAAGATAATCGTTTATTTTGTAATATTATTCAATAAAAAAGACATCTCAACACGCCGTTCAGTCATAAAAGACCCATAAAGTCGAGCAATTTTCTTCATTTTTAGAAACATCGAAGGTTTGGTAATTTATTAATAAATTATATAATTTAGTTTGTGACATTTTAATAAGATATTCGTATTTAAAATATATGCAACCTGATGAATAAATTTTAAAATGAGATATTTCCATACAAAAATGTAATAAAAAACGCAAGAGAAGATATGAGAAAAAATGGTGAAATTTGCTCATTCTGCTAGACGATCGCCTTAAACATACATAAATATACGTACGAATGATTTAACCGAATAAAAAAATTACAAAACTTTGGTAACACGTCAAAGACATTAATAAGAAAAAGAAGCATGTAAGTACATACATAACTTTTCAGTCGAATGCTGGTTTCTTACACCTACATATGTTCGTCCTTAATTTTTTTTTTAATGAATCCTAAATTGACTGCTTGGTGGTGTGTTGTATTGAACGAAACTAGAAATGTACAAAACTGCATTTTTTCCTGCGTTACTAAAAATTAGAGTTTTTCAATACTAAAATGCATACTGTTAAAAATATTAAATCATCTAATTTTAGAATTATTATAAATTTACTGATATTTTATAATGGAATGTTTTATGGATATTACAAGACGTCTAGACATGAAAATAAAAATATATGTTCGAGTAAATATATACGTATTCAATTTTAAAAGTAGCTGCTTATGTTGGACTATTTATAAAACACTATTGATTTGATCATTTCTACACGCCACCTTTTATTTTATTTATGTTCGTTCTATTTTTCTGTTTCTGCACACGGAAATATAACACATTAATATTTATACTTTTTTCAAACAAGCTTTTGTTCTATAACAATATTATTAACTTTGTGGTCTTCTGGGACGAGGCTCTATCGTCCCTTTCTACTAGATCACGGGCTTTAACCCCAGTCAAAATAATACATATATAATAATATGAACAAAAGTAGACTGAATACTTGGAAATGCCATCGACACAGAAAAAAATTAAAAATTACTTATAGCATAGTAGAAAAGATTAATAAAACGCCACATATAAATACGTGAAATGAATGAGAGGATTATAAAAAATTGTGTACTTCGCGACTATTAATGGTGCCAGAAACAATTATACTATATTCTTGATGCTTAGTTAACGTGCCATCATTCCACTTATTGAATCAATTTTATCCAAAGGTCTATATATAGACCACTGAAATTTATAACCTAGAAAATCTAAACCATTTTTTAATGCAGTTCACATTCGTACGTCAAAATACGGATTAACAGCCAAGAATACTCATTTAAAATATATAAAAACAGAATTGAAAAAATACAACATAAATTCATAAAAAATGTAACTTTCCATGTAATGTGAAGCTTATAGACGGTACAAATTTGAGTATCTCTATCAAATTGTAGAACTTCGCATTACATTTCATATGTTTAAAATTTAAAAAAAAATCATACTGATTAATCATTCCTATTTGAACAAAATAAACTTAAACTGTTAGCCAAAGGGCCAAATATGTACATTTCAACGATTAAAAAGAAATTTGAGAGCCAAATCTGACTATTGATTTAGTAAACCTTTATTATAATTTTAGCACTTCATTATATTACGAGTAGGTATACTGAATAAAACTTGAATTAATACTTAATAAAGATTTTATTCATTGATAAAAAATAATATGTAATTTAAGAATCCGTAAATTTAAATCATGACAATGACTGACAAACACTTAATGTGAACAATGAATGAATGTCCTTGCATCTCCTTGGAAAATTTGAGTAAGTCAGGTTTGTATGTTATTATTTTTAATTTTAGGTACGATTCCAAGTTTTCATCAATAAGACGACTTCTCAGTGTACTCTTGATAAAGTTAATGCTTGAAAAAGATTATTCGAAGATTCTTCCTTCTCCAGGTCTATATTATTATTTTTTATTTTTTTATTGTATTATGCTTTCTTTAAGCTTCTACTTTTGTTATATACTTGATTTTTTCTCTCTTAAATTATTTATTCATTAATTTTTCAATACTGTCATCATGCCTATTGTTGACACAGTGATGAACATGAACATCGAAAATTTTAGGAACAGAGACACGCCTAAGAGAATTATCAGATTATTGTCAAGAAAATAGATTATAATTATAAAGGTATATTTTTGTAACTTTTTTTCTAGATGGGTCTTGGGACAAAGATGTCTACAGCAAACATTCACTTTGACAGCGCGCGCCGGCGGCAGAAAAAATATAATGGATACCATTATTTTTTAAGTAAATATCACGCTAATAAAACTACAACAGGCTAATGCAAACACGGCGACGAGAAAAGTAAAGCGAATGCCCACGCCATTTCGCTGGCAGTAAAAAAGGATATAAACTTTATGGGCATACTGTCGTAGTATGCAAATTAAGGTTTTCTTTTACGACCTTTCATACTAGAAGTGGGCCGATAACGCCCTTGTCGTGTATAAAACAAAAGTGACAGGATAAAATATTCAGGGATTTTAATTGACGCGGAATTATTAGTTCCACGGTTCTTAAACACCTGTTTTATTGGCTAATTTGGTCCATTATAGGGGATGGCCAAGGCAAATAAAATTCGGTTGGTTTCGAACTGTCGCCAGGAATAAAAATCTATCGTAAAATTCAACTTTGAAAATAACATGAATCCGTCCTTTATAATACATTATTATTATTATCTTATAGTCATATTGATGAAAAAATGTGCTCTAGAAAATAAGCATTTGAAATATTTAAATATATCAAGTTGATGCATATCCGCCATTTAAAAAAAAATATAATTCAATTAAAATGCCTGTTGAAACTAGAAACAGAAACGCTCGAAAAGTAGCGAAAACATAATAAAAAAATTTTAAAATTGCTAGGAAAAGGGTCGATTTCGTGAAGAATGACCAATGTGATATATCCTATTCGAGCGGTCTTCTCTTTCACAGCTATCAGAAGGGCCTGGTCATCAAAATTAAAAAATTGACCTAAAATTAAGCTGGTTTCACCAGGTTGAAGTCAACAAACCACTTACGGCATGCCCTTTATTCAATCGTTCCTTCGATGAAAGGATCGTTGATATCGCGAAATGATTTAGCAGCCACCCACCCTTTCTTGAAGTGGTACTATATAATGCTACGTTATGTCTGTTGTTTTTGATGTGCATTTTAATTTCTTAATTCTATTAAAGAAATATATTTAAACAAACGTCAATTAAAAGTCAAATTTAATAAATAAAAAAAAACATAATTAAGCATCAACCTAACACACGTATAGTCTATATATTGTAAATCATATTTAAAACACTGTATATTTAGTTAATTCGTTCTGTTAATATGGACAGTTCAAATAAGACAAATTAAATTGGATTATTTATCAATCGTTACGTGAATTAGATCTGCTAACATATCAAAATTGGGGGTACTTAAAAATAACATTGATACTTCCCTTATTTTATTAAGTAGTCGATTTTTTTCTAATTTTATTATTACTTGCAATCTTATGTATATAAAATTTAGGCATACCAATAGAAAAATGTGCATTAAAAAGATATAAATAAACATAGTTTTTATTGTCGTGTAATTTGAGGTAGGTAAAAAAAATTATATTTAAAAAACAACTTTATATTTTTTTATCACGAATCACTAAAAGAGTTAAAATATCACTCGAAGCGTAACATTTAATTTCATTCCATAAACGAGCTATT